>MU106236.1:0-27689 GCA_012274485.2 Sinapis alba
CCTAGCTGAGATGAGCTGACTGCTAGCTGCCTCAGCTGGGTGAGCTAGTCCACCAGCTCCAGTGAGCTGACTTACACTGTGTGAGCTACCTCCAAGCTCCACCTAGCTGGTTGAGCTTCATCCGCACCTTGTCCAGCTACCGGATTACTTGTCCAGCTCCCTTCAGCTTACCTCTTCCTTGTTTTGGTTAAGTCTCAGTGTCCTGAATCCCTTGACCTTACTTCAAGGCCATAACACACTTGTTCTTAGGTCACATGACCTGATTAGTGAGTCTCCTATCCCCAAGGACGATCCTAACGATCATCTCCCGGATCGGGGACATGACAACATGGACTGTCCAGACTGGTCTCACCGATACATGAAAAATGACCCATATGTACTGATGACTGATACGATCAACCATTCATACTTCCTGGATGGACCAAGGACTGTCCAGACTGGTGCATAAGGCCATGAAAATTCTACCCATACGTACTGATAGGCTGATATCATCAGCCTTATCTATACTGAATGGAATGATTTAACTCAACGGACCATGGACTGTCCAGACTGGTCCCATCAGTACATGAAAAATGACCCGTAAGTACTGATAGGCTAATATGATCAGCCATCTGTACTGCCTGGATGGACCAAGGACTGTCCAGACTGGTTCATCAGGCGATGAAAAATCGACCCATACGTACTGATAGGCTATTATGATCAGCCTTATCCGTACTGAATGAAAGGATTTAACTCAACGGACCATGAACTGTCCAAACTGGTCCCATCAGTACATGAAAAACGACCCATACGTATTGATAGGCTTATACGATCAGCCATCCTTACTGCCTGAATGGACCAAGGACTGTCTAGACATGTCCATCAAGACATGAAAAATTTACTCACACGTACTGATAGGCTGATATGATAAGCCTTAACCGTAATGAATGGAAGGACTTAACTCAACAGACCTTGGACTGTCCAGACTGGTCTCACCTATACATGAAAAATGACCCATACGTACTGATGACTGATTTGATCAGCCATCCGTACTTCCTGGATGGACCAAGGACTGTCCAGACTGGTCCATAATGCCATGAAAATTCTACCCATACGTACTGATAGGCTGATATCATCAGCCTTCTCTGTACTGAACGGAAGGATTTAACTCAACGGACCATGGACTGTCCAGACTAGTCCCATCAGTACATGAAAAATGACCCATACGTACTGAAGTGCTTATACGATCAGCCATCTGTACTGCCTGGATGGACCAAGGGCTGTCCAGACTTGTCCATCAGGCCATGAAAAATCGACCCATACATACTGATAGGCAGTTATGATAAGCCTTAACCGTAATGAACGGAAGGACCTAACTCAACGGACCATGGACTGTCTAGACTGGTCCCATCAGTACATGAAAAATGACCCATACGTACAGATAAGCTGATACTATCAGCTATCCATACTGCCTGGATGGACCAAGGACTGTCCAGACTGTTTCATCAGGCCATGAAAAATCGACCCAAACGTACTGATAGGCTGTTATGATCAGCCTTATACGTACTGAATAGAAGGATTTAACTCAACAGACCATGGACTGTCCAGACTGGTCCCATCAGTACATGAAAAATGACCCATACGTACTGATGACTAATACGATCAGACATCCGTACTGCCTGGATGGACCAAGGACTGTCCAGACATGTCCATCAGTACATGAAAAATTACCCATACATACTGATAGGCTGATAGAATCAGCCATCTGTACTGCCTCGTCGGACCAAGGACTGTCCAGACTGGTCCATCAGGCCATGAAAAATCGACCCACACGTACTGATAGGCTGATGTGATCAGCCTTATCCGTACTGAATGGAAGGATTTAACTCAACAGACCATGGACTGTCCAGACTGGTCCATTCAGTACATGAAAAATGACCCATACGTATTGATGACTGATACGATCAGCCATCAGTACTGCCTGGATGGACCAAGGACTGTCCAGACTGGTCGATAAGGCCATGAAAATTCTACCCATACGTACTGATAGGCGGATATGATCAGCCTTATCCGTACTGAATGGAAGGATTTAACTCAACGGACCATGGACTGTCCAGACTGGTCCCATCAGTACATGAAAAATGACCCATAGGTACTGATAGGCTGTTATGATCAGCCTTATACGTACTGAACGGAAGGACTTAACTCAACGGACCATGGACTGTCCAGACTGGTCCCACCTATACATGAAAAATGACCCATGCGTACTGATGACTGATACGATCAGCCATCCGTACTGCCTGGATGGACCAAGGACTGTCCAAACTGTTCCATAAGGCCATGAAAATTCTACCCATACGTACTGATAAGCTGATATGATCAGCCTTATCTGTACTGAATGGAAGGATTTAACTCAACGGACCATGGACTGTCCAGACTAGTCCGATCAGTACATGAAAAATGACCCATACGTACTGATTGGCTGACACAATCAGCCATCCGTACTGTCTGGATGGACCAAGGACTGTCCAGACTGGTTCATCAGGCCATGAAAAATCGACCCATACGTACTGATAGGCTGTTATGATTAGCCTTAACCGTACTGAATGGAAGGATTTAACTCAACGGACCATGGACTGTCAAGACTGGTCCCATCAGTACCTGAAAAATGACTCATACGTACTGATAGGCTAATAGAATCAGCCATGAAAATTCTACCCATACGTACTGATAAGCTGATATGATCAGCCTTATCTGTACTGAATGGAAGGATTTAACTCAACGGACCATGGACTGTCAAGACTAGTCTCATCAGTACATGAAAAATGACCCATACGTACTGATTGGCTGATACGATCAGCCATCCGTACTGCCTGGATGGACCAAGGACTGTCTAGACTGGTCAATCAGGCCATGAAAAATCCACCCACACGTACTGATAGGCTGTTATGATCAGCCTTATACGTACTGAGTG
This sequence comes from Sinapis alba, assembly GCA_012274485.2. Lineage (NCBI taxonomy): Eukaryota > Viridiplantae > Streptophyta > Magnoliopsida > Brassicales > Brassicaceae > Sinapis > Sinapis alba. Next base: position 2,954 of record MU106236.1, read on the forward strand.
AAGGATTTAACTCAACAGACCATGGACTGTCCAGACTGGTCTCATCAGTACATGAAAAATGACCCATACGTATTGATGACTTATACGATCAGCCATCAATACTGCCTGGATTGACCAAGGACTGTCCAGACTGGTCCATAAGACCATGAAAATTCTACCCATACATTCTGATATGCTGATATGATCAGCCTTATCCGTACTGAATGGAAGGATTTAACTCAACGGACTATGGATTGTCCAGACTAGTCCCATCAGTACATGAAATATGACCCATAAGTACTCATTGGCTGATACGATCAGCCATCCGTACTGCCCTGACGGACCAAGGACTGTCCAGACTGGTTCATCAAGCCGTGAAAAATCGATCCATACGTATTGATAGGCTGTTATGATCAGCCTTATCCGTACTGAATGGAAGGATTTAACTCAACGGACCATGGACTGTCCAGACTGGTCCCATCAGTACATGAAAAATGACCCATAGGTACTAATAGGCTGATAGAATCAGCCATCTGTACTGCCTGGCTGGACCAAGGACTGTCAAGACTCGTCCACCAGGCCATGAAAAATCGACCCATACGTACTGATAGGTTGTTATGATCAGCCTTATCTGTACTGAATGGAAGGATTTAACTCAACGAAACATGGACTGTCCAAGCTGGTCCCATCAGTACATGAAAAATGACCCATACGTACTGATAGGCTAATACGATCAGCCATCCGTACTGCATGGATGGACCAAGGACTGTCCAGACTGGTCCATAAGGCCATGAAAATTCTACCCATACCTATTGATAAGTTGATATGATCAGCCTTATCTATACTGAATGGAAGGATTTAACTCAACGGACCATGGACTGTCCAGACTAGTCCCATCAGTACATGAAACATGACCCATACGTACTGATTGGCTTATACGATCAGCCATCCGTACTGCCTGGATGGACCAAGGACGGTCCAAACTGGTTCACCAGGCCATGAAAAATCGACCCATACGTACTGATTGGCTGTTATGATGAGCCTTATCCGTACTGAATGGAAGGATTTAACTCAACGGACCATGGACTGTCCAGACTGTTCCCATCAGTACCTGAAAAATGTCCCATACGTACTGATAGGCTAATAGAATCAGCCATGAAAATTCTACCCATACATACTGATAAACTGATATGATCAGCCTTATCTATACTGAATGGAAGGATTTAACTCAACGGACAATGGACTGTCCAGACTAGTCCCATCTGTACATGAAAAATGACCCATACGTACTGATTGGCTGATACGATCAGCCATCCATACTGCCTGGATGGACCAAGGGCTGTCTAAACTGGTCAATCAGGCCACGAAAAATCGACCCACACGTACTGATAGGCTGTTATGATCAGCCTTATACGTACTGAATGGAAGGATTTAACTCAACAAACCATGGACTGTCCAGACTGGTCCCATCAGTACATGAAAAATGACCCATACGTACTGATGACTGATACGATCAACCATCAGTACTGCCTGGATGGACCAAGTACTGTCCAGACTGGTCCATAAGGCCATGAAAATTCTACCCATACGTACTGATAGGCTGATATGATCAGCTTTATCCGTACTGAATGGGAGGATTTAACTCAACGTACAATGGACTGTCCAAACTAGTCCCATCAGTACATGAAATATGACCCATACGTACTGATTGGCTGATACGATCAGCCATCTGTACTGCCTGGATGGACCAAGGACAGTCCAGACTGGTTCATCAAGCCATGAAAAATCGATCCATACGTACTGATAGGCTATTATGATCAGCCTTATCCATACTGAATGGAAGTATTTAACTCAACGGACCATGGACTGTCCAGACTGGTCCCATCAATACATGAAAAATGACCCATAGGTACTGATAGGCTGATAGAATCAGCCATCTGTACTGCCTGGATTGGCCAGGGGCTGTCAAGACTCGTCCATAAGGCCATGAAAAATCGACCCATATGTACTGATAGGTCGTTATGATAGCCTTATCCGTACTGAATGGAAGGTTTTAATTTAACGGACCATAGACTGTCCGGACTGGTCCCATCAGTACATGAAAAATGACCCGTAGGTACTGATAGGCTAATACGATCAGCCATCCGTACTGCCTGGATGGACCAAGGACTGTCCTGACTGGTTCATCAGGCCATGAAAAATCGACCCATACATACTGATAGGCTTTTATGATCAGCCTTATCCGTACTGAATGGAAGTATTTAACTCAACGGACCATGGACTGTCCAGACTGGTCCCATCAATACATGAAAAATGACCCATAGGTACTGATAGGCTGATAGAATCAGCCATCTGTACTGCCTGGATTGGCCAAGGACTTTCAAGACTCGTCCATAAGGCCATGAAAAATAGACCCATATGTACTGATAAGTCGTTATGATCAGCCTTATCCGTACTGAATGGAAGGATTTAACTCAACGGACCATGAACTTTCCAGACTGGTCCCATCAGTACATGAAAAACGACCCATACGTATTGATAGGCTTATACGATCAGCCATCTGTACTTCCTGGATGGACCAAAGACTGTCCAGACATGTCCATCAGGCCATGAAAAATTGACTCACACGTATTGATAGGCTGATATGATCAGCCTTAACCGTACTGAACGGAAGGACTTAACTCAACGGACCATGGACTATCCAAACTGGTCCCACCTGTACATGAAAAATGACCCATACGTACTGATGACTGATACGATCAGCCATCCATACTACTTGGATGGACCATGGACTGTGTAGACTGGTCCATCATGCCATTAAAAATCGACCCATACGTACTGATAGACTGTTATGATCAGCCTTATACGTACTAAATGGAAGGATTTAACTCAACGGCCCATGGACTGTCCAGACTGGTCCCATCAGTACATGAAAAATGACCCATACATACTGATAGGCTGATACGATCAGTCGTTCGTACTGCCTGGATGGACCAAGGACTGTCCAGACTGGTTCATCAGGCCATGAAAAATTGTCCCATACATACTGATAGGTTGTTACGATCAGCCTTATCCGTACTAAATGGAAGGATTTAACTCAACGGACCATGGACTGTCCAGACTGGTCCCATCATTACATAAAAAATGACCCATACGTATTGATAGGCTTATACGATCAGCCATCCGTACTGCCTGGATGGACCAAGGACTGTCCAGACTGGTTCACCAGGCCATGAAAAATCGACCATACGTACTGATTGGCTGTTATGATCAGCCTTTTCCGTACTGAATGGAAGGATTTAACTCAACGGACCATGGGCTGTCCAGACTGGTCCCATCAGTACCTGAAAAATGACACATACGTACTGATAGGCTAATAGAATCAACCATGAAAATTCTACCCATACATACTGATAAGCTGATATGATCAGCCTTATCTGTACTGAATGGAAGAATTTAACGCAACGGCCCATGGACTGTCCAGACTGGTCCCATCAGTACATGAAAAATGACCCATACATACTGATAGGCTGATACGATCAGTCGTTCGTACTGCCTGGATGGACCAAGGACTGTCCAGACTGGTTCATCAGGCCATGAAAAATTGACCCATACATACTGATAGGTTGTTACGATCAGCCTTATCCGTACTGAATGGAAGGATTTAACTCAACGGACCATGGACTGTCCAGACTGGTCCCATCATTAAATGAAAAACTACCCATACGTATTGATAGGCTTATACGATCAGCCATCCGTACTGCATGGATGGACCAAGGACTGTACAAACATGTCCATCAGGCCATGAAAAATTGACTCACACGTACTGATAGGTTGAAATGATCAGCCTTAACCGTACTGAACGGAAGGACTTAACTCAACGGACAATGGAATGTCCAGACTGGTCTCACCTTAACATGAAAAATCGACCCACGCTTACTGATATGCTGATATAATCAGCCTTATCCGTACTGAATGGAAGGATTTAACTGAACGGACCATGGAATGTCCAGACTGGTCCCATCATTAAATGAAAAACGACCCACACGTACTGATAGGCTTATATGATCAGCCATCCTTACTGCCTGGATGGACCAAGGACTGTCCAGACATGTCCATCAGGCCATGAGAAATTGACTCACACGTACTGATAGGCTGATATGATCAGCCTTAACCGTAATCAACGGAAGGACTTAACTCATCGGACTATGGACCGTCCAGACTGGTTCACCAGGCCATGAAAAATTGACCCATACATACTGATAGGCTATTCTGCTCAGCGTTATCCGTACTGAATGGAAGGATTTAACTCAACGGACCATGAACTTTCCAGACTGGTCCCATCAGTACATGAAAAACGACCCATACGTATTGATAGGCTTATACGATCAGCCATCTGTACTGCCTGGATGGACCAAGGACAGTCCAGACATGTCCATCAGGCCATAAAAATTGACTCACACGTACTGATAGGCTGATATGATCAGCCTTAACCGTACTGAACAGAAGGACTTAACTCAACGGACCATGGACTGTCCAAACTGGTCCCACCTGTACATGAAAAATGACCCATACGTATTGATGACTGATACGATCAGCCATCCGTACAACTTGGATGGACCATGGACTGTGTAGGCTGGTCCATCAGGCCATGAAAAATCGACCAATACGTACTGATAGGCTGTTATGATCAGCCTTATACGTACTGAATGGAAGGATTTAACTGAACGGACCATGGACTGTCCAGACTGGTCCCATCAGTACATGAAAAATGACCCATACATACTGATAGGCTGATACGATCAATCGTTCGTACTGCCTGGATGGACCAAGGACTGTCCAGACTGGTTCATCAGGCCATGAAAAATTGACCCATACATACTGATAGGTTGTTACGATCAGCCTTATTCGTACTGAATGGAAGGATTTAACTCAACGGACCATGGACTGTCCAGACTGGTCCCATCATTACATGAAAAATGGCCCATACGTATTGACAGGCTTATATGATCAGCCATCCGTACTACCTGGATTGACCAAGGACTGTCCAAACATGTCCACCAGGCCATGAAAAATTGACTCACACGTACTGATAGGCTGAAATGATCAGCCTTAACCGTACTAAACGGAAGGACTTAACTCAACGGACCAAGGAATGTCCAGATTGGTCCCACCTGTACATGAAAAATGACCCATACGTACTGATGGCTGATACGATCAGCCATCCGTACTGCCTGGATGGACCAATGACTGTTTAGATTGGTCCATAAGGCCATGAAAAATCTACCCATACGTACTGATAGGCTGATAAGATCAGCCTTATCCGTACTGAATGGAAGGATTTAACTCAACGGACATGGACTGTCTAGACTGGTCCCATCAGTACATAAAAAATGACCCATACGTACTTATAAGCTGATACTATCAGCCATCCATACTGCCTGGATGGACCAAGGACTGTCCAGACTGGTCCATAAGGCCATGAAAAATTGGCCCACACGTAGTGCCTGGATGGACCAAGGACTGTCCAGACTGGTCCATCAGGCCATGAAAAATCTACCCACACTTACTGATATGCTGATATGATCAGCCTTATCCGTACTGAATGGAAGGATATAACTCAACGGACCATGGACTGTCCAGACTGGTCCCATCAGTACATGAAAAATGACCCATACGTACTTATAAGCTGATACTATCAGCCATCCATACTGCCTGGATGGACCAAGGACTGTCCAGACTGGTCCATAAGGCCATGAAAAATTGGCCCACACGTACTGTTAGGCTGTTATGATCAGCTGTATACTTACTGAATGGAAGAATTTAACTCAACGGACCATGGACTGTCTAGACTAGTCCCATACGTACTGATGCCTGATACAATCAGCAATCAGTACTGCCTGGATGGACCAAGGACTGTCTAGACTGGCCTATCAGGCCATGAAAAATTGACCCATACATACTGATACGTTGTTATGATCAGCCTTATCCGTACTGAATGGAAGGATTTAACTCAACGGACCATGGACTGTCCGGACTGGTCCCATCAGTACATGAAAAATGACCCATACGTACTGATAGGCTAATACGATCAGCCATCCATACTGCCTGGATGGATCAAGGACTGTCCAGACTGGTTCATCAGGCCATGAAAAATCGACCCATATGTACTGATAAGTTATTCTGATCAGCGTTATCCGTACTGAATGGAAGGATTTAACTCAACGGACCATGAACTTTCCAGAATGGTCCCATCAGTACATGAAAAGCGACCCATATGTATTGCTAGGCTTATACGATCCGCCATCTGTACTGCCTGGATGGACCAAGGACTGTCCAGACATGTCCATCAGGCCATGAAAAATTGACTCACACGTATTGATAGGCTGATATGATCAGCCTTAACCGTACTGAACGGAAGGACTTAACTCAACGGACCATGGACTGTCCAAACTGGTCCCACATGTACATGAAAAATGACCCATACGTACTGATGACTGATACGATCAGCCATCCATACTACTTGGATGGACCATGGACTGTGTAGACTGGTCCATCAGGCCATGAAAAATCGACCCATACGTACTGATAGGCTGTTATGATTAGCCTTATACGTACTGACTGGAAGGATTTAACTCAACGGACCATGGACTGTCCAAACTGGTCCCATCAGTACATGAAAAATAACCCATACATACTGATAGGCTGATACGATCAGTCGTTCGTACTGCCTGGATGGACCAAGGACTGTCCAGACTGGTCCCATCATTACATGAAAAACGACCCATACGTACTTATAAGCTGATACTATCAGCCATCCATACTGCCTGGATGGACCAAGGACTGTCCAGACTGGTCCATAAGGCCATGAAAAATTGACCCACACATATTGATAGGCTGATATGATCAGCCTTAACCGTACTGAACGGAAGGACTTAACTCAACGGACCATGGACTGTCCAAACTGGTCCCACCTGTACATGAAAAATGACCCATACGTACTGATGACTGATACGATCAGCCATCCATACTACTTGGATGGACCATGGACTGTGTAGACTGGTCCATCAGGCCATAAAAAATCGACCCATACGTACTGATAGGCTGTTATGATTAGCCTTATACGTACTGAATGGAAGGATTTAACTCAACGGACCATGGACTGTCCAAACTGGTCCCATCAGTACATGAAAAATGACCCATACATACTGATAGGCTGATACGATCAGTCGTTCGTATTGCCTGGATGGACCAAGGACTGTCCAGACCGGTTCATCAGGCCATGAAAACATGTCCATCAGGCCATGAAAACATGTCCATCAGGCCATGAAAAATTGACCCACACGTATTGATAGGCTGATATGATCAGCCTTATCTGTACTGAACGGAAGAACTTAACTCCATGGACCATGGAATGTCCAGACTGGTCCCACCTGTACATGAAAAATGACCCGTACGTACTGATGACTGATACGATCAGCCATACGTACTGCCTGGATGGACCAAGGACTGTCTAGACTGGTCCATAAGGCCATGAAAAATCTACCCATACGTATTGATAGGCTGATATGATCAGCCTTATCCGTACTGAATGGAAGGATTTAACTCAACGGACCATGGACTGTCCAGACTGGTCCCATAAGTACATGAAAAATGAGCCATACGTATTGATAGGCTGATAGAATCAGCCATCTGTACTGCCTGGATGGACCAAGGACTGTCCAGACTGGTCCATCAGGCCATGAAAAATCCCCCACACTTACTCATATGCTGGTATGATCAGCTTTATCTGTACTGAATGGAAGGATTTAACTCAACGGACCATGGACTGTCCAGACTGGTGCCATCAGTACATGAAAAATGACCCATACGTACTTATAAGTTGATACTATCAGCCATCCATACTGCCTGGATGGTCCATAAGGCCATAAAAGATCAACCCACACATACTGATAGGCTGTTATGATCAGCCGTATACATACTGAATGGAAGGATTTAACTCAACGGACCATGGACTGTCCAGACTGGTCCCATTAGTACATGAAAAATGACCCATACGTACTGATGACTGATACGATCAACCATCCGTACTGCCTGGATGGACCAAGGACTGTCCAGACTGGTCCATAAGGCCATGAAAATTCTACCCATACGTACTGATAGGCTGATATGATCAGCCTTATCCGTACTGAATGGAAGGATTTAACTCAACGGACGATCGAATGTCCAGACTAGTCCCATCAGTACATGAAAAATGACCCATATGTACTGATTGGCTGATACGATCAGCCATCCGTACTGACTGGACGGACCAAGGACTGTTCATACTGGTTCATCAGGCCATCAAAAATCGACCCATACGTACTGATTGGCTGTTAGGATCAGCCTTATCCCTACTGAATAAAAGGACTTAACTCAACAGACCGTGGACTGTCCAGACTGGTCCCATCAGTACATGAAAAATGACCCATACGTACTGTTAGGCTAATAAAACCAGCCATTTGTACTTCCTGGATGGACCAAGAACTGTCCAGACTGGTCCATCAGGCCATGAAAAATCGACCCATACGTACTGATAGGCTGTTATGATCAGCCTTATTCGTACTGAATGGAAGGATTTAACTCAATGGACCATGGACTGTCCAGACTGGTCCTGTTCAGTACATGAAAAATGACCCATATGTACTGATAGGCTAATACGATCAGCCATCCGTACTGCCTGGATGGACCAAGGAATGTCCAGACTGGTTCATCAGGCCATGAAAAATCGACCCATACGTACTGATAGGCTAATATGATCAGCCTTATCCGTACCAAGTGGAAGGATTTAACTCAATGGACCAAGAATTGTCCAGACTGGTTCATCAGGCCAAGAAAAATTGACCCATACATACTGATAGGTTGTTACGATCAGCCTTATCCGTACTGAATGGAAAGATTTAACTTAACGGACCATGGACTGTCCAGACTGGTCCCATCATTACATGAAAAACGACCCATACGTATTGATAGGCTTATACGATCAGCCATCCGTACTGCCTGGATGGACCAAGGACTGTCTAAACATGTCCATCAGGCCATGAAAAATTGACTCACACGTACTGATAGGCTGAAATGATCAGCCTTAACCGTACTGAACGGAAGGACTTAACTCAACAGACCATGGAATGTCCAGACTGGTCCCACCTGTACATGAAAAATGACACGTACGTACTAGTGACTGATACTATCAGCCATCCATACTGCCTGGATGGACCAAGGACTGTCCAGACTGGTGCATACGGCCATGAAAAATCGACCCACACGTACTGATAGGCTGTTATGATCAGCCGTATACGTACTGAATGGAAGGATTTAACTGAACGCACCATTGACTGTCCAGACTGGTCCCGTTCAGTACATGAAATATGACCCATACGTACTGATAGGCTAATACGATCACCCATCCGTACTGCCTGGATGGACCAAGGAATGTCCAGACTGGTTCATCAGGCCATGAAAAATTGACCATTACATACTGATAGGTTGTTACGATCAGCTCTATCTGTACTGAATGGAAGGATTTAACTCAACGGACCATGGACTGTCCAGACTGGTCCCATCATTAGATGAATAATGACCCATACGTATTGATAGGCTTATACAATCAGCCATCCGTACTGCCTGGATGGACCAAGGACTGTCCAAACATGTCCATCAGGCCATGAAAAATTGACTCACACGTACTGATAGGCTGAAATGATCAGCCTTAACCGTACTGAACGGAAGGAATTAACTCAACGGACCATGGAATGTCCAGACTGGTCCCACCTGTACATGAAAAATGACCCGTACGTACTGATGACTGATATGATCAGCCATCCGTACTGCCTGGATGGACCAAGGACTGTCTAGACTGGTCCACAAGGCCATGAAAAATATACCCATACGTACTGATAGGCTGATATGGTCAGCCTTATCCGTACTGAATGGAAGGATTTAACTCAACGGACCATGGACTGTCCAGACTGGTCCCACCAGTACATGAAAAATGACCCATACGTATTGATAGGCTGATAGAATCAGCCATCTGTACTGCCTGGATGGACCAAGGACTGTCCAGACTGGTCCATCAGGCCATGAAAAATTGACCCACACTTACTCATATGCTGGTATGATCAGCTTTATCAGTACTGAATGGAAAGATTTAACTCAACAAACCATGGACTGTCCAGACTGGTCCCATCAGTACATGAAAAATGACCCATACGTACTTATAAGCTGATACTATCAGCCATCCATACTGCCTGGATGGACCAAGGACTGTCCAAACTGGTCCATAAGGCCATGAAAAATCGACCCACAAGTACTGATAGGCTGTTATGATCAGCCTTATACTTACTGGATGGAAGGATTTAACTCAACGGACCATGGACTCTCCAGACTGGTCCCATCAGTACATGAAAAATGACCATACGTACTGACGACTGATACGATCAGCCATCCGTACTGCCTGGATGGAACAAGGACTGTCCAGACTGGTCCATAAGGCCATGAAAATTCTACCCATACGTACTGATAGGCTGATATAATCAGCCTTATCCGTACTGAATGGAAGGATTTAACTCAACGGACCATGGACTGTCCAGACTAGTCCCATCAGTACATGAAAAATGACCCATACGTACTGATTGGCTGATACGATCAGCCATCCGTACTGCCTGGATGGACCAAGGACTGTCCATACTGGTTCATCAGGCCATGAAAAATCGACCCATACGTACTGATAGGCTTTTATGATGAGCCTTATCCATACTGAATGTAAGGATTTAACTCAAGGGACCAAGGACTGTCCAGACTGGTCCCATCAGTACATGAAAAATGACCCATAGGTACTGATAGGCTGATAGAATCAGCAATCTGTACTGCCTGGATGGACCAAGAACTGTCCAGACTGGTCCATCAGGCCATGAAAAATCGACCCACACTTACTGATAAGCTAAAATGATCAGCCTTAACCGTACTGAACGAAAGGACTTAACTGAACGGACCATGGACTGTCCAGACTGGTCCCACCTGTACATGAAAAATGACCCATACGTACTGATGACTGTTACGATCAGCCATCCGTACTGCCTGGATGGACCAAGGACTGTCTAGACTGGTCCATAAGGCCATGAAAAGTCCACCATACGTACTGATAGGCTGATATGATCAGCCTTATCCGTACTGAATGGAAGGATTTAACTCAACGGACCATGGACTGTCCAGACTAGTCCCATCAGTACATGAAAAATGAGCCATACGTACTGATTGGCTGATACGATCAGCAATCCGTACTGGTTAGATAGACCAAGGACTGTCCAGACTGGTTCATCAGGGCATGAAAAATTGACCCTTACGTACTGATAGGCTGTTATGATCAGCCTTAACCGTACTGAATGGAAGGATTTAACTCAACGGACCATGGACTGTCCAGACTGGTCCCATCAGTACATGAAAAATGACCCATACATACCGATAGGCTGATAGAATCAGCCATCTGTACTGCCTGGACGGACCAAGGACTGTACAGACTGGTTCATCAGGCCATGAAAAATCGACCCACACTTACTGATATGCTGATATGATCAGCCTTATCCGTACTGAATGGAAGGATTTAACTCAACGGACCATGGACTGTCAAGACTGGTTCCATTAGTACATGAAAAATGACCCATACGTACTGATAAGCTGGTACTATCAGCCATCCATACTGCTTGGATGGACCAAGGACTGTCCAGACTGGTCCATAAGGCCACGAAAAATCGACCCACACGTACTGATAGGCTGTTATGATTAGCCTTATACATACTGAATGGAAGGATTTAACTCAACGGACCATGGACTGTCCCGACTGGTCCCATCAGTACATGAAAAATGACCCATACGTACTGACGACTGATACGATCAGCCATCCGTACTGCCTGGATGGACCAAGGAGTGTCCAGACTGGTCCATAAGGCCATGAAAATTCTACCCATACGTACTGATAGGCTGATATGATCAGCCTTATCTGTACTGAATGGAAGGATTTAACTCAACGGACCATGGACTGTCCAGACTAGTCCCATCAGTACATGAAAAATGACCCATACGTACTGATTGGCTGATATGATCAGCCATCCGTACTGCCTGGATGGACCAAGGACTGTCCATACTGGTTCATCAGGCCATGAAAAATCGACCCATACGTACTGATAGGCTGTTATGATCAGCCTTATCCATACTGAATGTAAGGATTTAACTCAACGGACCATGGACTGTCCAGACTGGTCCCATCAGTACATTAAAAATGACCCATACGTACTGATAGGCTGATAGAATCAGCAATCTGTACTGCCTGGATGGACCAAGAACTGTCCAGACTGGTCCATCAGGCCATGAAAAATCTACCCATATGTACTGATAGGCTGAGATGATCAGCCTTATTCGTACTGAACGAAAGGACTTAACTCAACGGACTATGGACTGTCCAGACTGATCCCACCTGTACATGAAAAATGACCCATACGTACTGATGACTGATACGATCAGGCATCCGTACTGCCTGGATTGACCAAAGATTGTCTAGACTGGTCCATAAGGCCATGAAAAATCTACCCATACTTACTGATAGGCTGATATGGTCAGCCTTATCCGTACTGAATGGAAGGATTTAACTCAACGGACCATGGACTGTCCCGACAAGTCCCATCAGTACATGAAAAATGACCCATACATACTGATTTGCTGATACGATAAGCAATCCGTACTGCCTGGATGGACCAAGGACTGTGTCATGTCCCTGAATCTGGCTAAGGCCTTGGGCACAGCCGTGGTACGAGGAGACGTACCAGTCAGGTCATAAGACCTAAGGACAAGCGTATCATGGCTGGAATGGATGGTTAAGGGCCTCGGTAGGCTGAGACTTAACCAGGATCGAGGGAGGCAAACGGAAGGAAGGTCGGAAGAGTTCTAAGGCAGCTGGATCAGATAGGGAATTAGTTCAGCCAGCCAGACCAAGCTCAGTGCAGCTCACACTCGACCAGGTCAGCTACAGCAGCTGGACCACAAGTCTAGGGCAGCTCCAGTAGCTGGACCACTAGCTCACCTAGCTGGGGCAGCTAGCAACCAGCTCACCTCAGCTGGGCGAAGGGTTTGGGTCCTGGTCATGGGACCCGGGTCAGGGGCGGTTATGGTGCCGACCAGGGAGGTCAAGGGAGGTCCGACCATTTGGGGCCTTGGACGAGTTGGCCGAGCAGCAGGCAGGACCAGGAGCTTGCCATCGAAGAGATAAGGGCGAAATGGGACGGTTAGAGGCGGTTTGGGCGAAGGGGTGCAAGTGGTGCAAGTTGCACCCATTCGGCCAACAGGTTGTGCCTGTTCGTCCAGGCGGTTGGGGGTCGGTTCTGGCCTATAAATACAGACCCTAGGGGTCCATATTTGACACAATTTCCTCTAAGGAAAACTCTGCCCAAATCGAGACAGAGAAATACAAGAGAGAAAGAGAGAGTTCGATCAAAGGCTTGCCGTGAGAGTTGGTGGTTGATTCCGATCAAGAGATCGATTAAGAATGGGAACAAGAGGCAAGGAGAAGGATGTGGAGAAGGGCTTGAGCACTCCAGAGCGCACGCCCAAGGTGAGTAGGAAGGACCGATCCATCCTACCATGGGCGCGGCTTGATGCTGAATGGCCGTGGGTGGGTCGACGGTTCCAAACCCATTTCTTCCCATTTACATATTTGATTTCTTCTTCTTTTTGTATGTTCTGTAAGTGGTTGTTGTGATCAACTGGCGTGACTGGACCAAGGCTTTGGCCGGTCCAGGCGCATAGTCCTTGGCCTTAGGCCGGACTGGTCTTGGTCGGGTTCTATATGTTCCAGTGGGATTCATTGAACTCCGACCATGGATTCCTCTTAGTGGGGATTTATCACGAATTATCATGGGTTTTATTAGGTATTACCTAATTGATTCATGGAAGGTTAGTTATGGCCAATTTGGCCGGTTAAGGCCGAGATCAATAGGATCGAGGCCGATCCTTTGGATTCTGATTGTGGAGCATTCCTAATCAGGATTTTTAGGGAATTGTCATGAATTTTATTTAGTTTTTTTGGAGGTTTATTTAGATAGGACAGATTGGGAAGCCAACCATGGCCGATTGGAGTTAGTGTGGACTAAGGGATGGTCCGCATGGAATCAGTCAGGCCGTGCGATGGGCGATGGTCCAGGACGCCCTGAGGATCGTCCTGGATGAGGCCGCGTGCCTTGCGAATTAAGAAAATAGATTGTAGAGTAGATAATAGAAGGACCGAACCATGCAAATAGAATTGATATGTTAGGTTATCGGATTGTACTCATACATATGTCTTGTGATGGTGTGTTCACAGGATCAGACCAGGACCGGGGCAAGGCCAAGGAACCATGACGACCTGAGCCGTGGATGGATGTGTGGGTTGTGGGATAGTTTAGTTAGTATAAACATTTGAACTTATAATAGCCTATTGTGCAACTGAATCTATGTATTGGATCACAAGTTTTTATATCAATAAAGATACACTTTCTCTTATCTGATTAGACTTAGGGATCGATATACTTGAACCTCATATGATTGAAAATGGACTTAGATGATTATGGAACCTTTAAAATGAACAAAAATTACATAAGTAAGCAAAGTAAGACTGCGGGTCCTAGTTGGGTCCTTTGGGCCAGGATCGGGTCTTACAAGTTGGTATCAGAGCGGAGTTGATTCTAGGATTTGTTATGGGTTATGGGAAATCTCCACACATCCGGCTGGGTCTCATGGTAAGGTCTGAATTGATTGTGTGATAGGCTTAGCGATTACATGTGTTTCATATTCATACAATTTAGTGCTGACTTTGAGTGTTGATTTGAACCCAAGGGTACAAGGAAGTCAAAAACGTCCCGGAAGGGCAGGGAGGCAGCTGGTGGTTCCGGACAGTTGGAGGCGGATGGGGCTAACCCAATCGCCCAAGCACCTAACCAACCGGATAGGACTGAGGTGGGAGCCGGACTGCCGATTGCCCAGTTCAACCCAACTGAGGTTCTGATGGATGCAGCTGGAACTCAGCTGGAACAGGAGCTGGGGCCAGCTGATGGAGCTGATGGACAACGGCTAAGGGAACTGGAGGACGAGGGTGAGTCCTCCCACGCTGGTCACCAGGATGGGCGTAGAGAGATTGGGGGTAATGTGACTGCTGGGTTAGACAACCCAGCTACTGAGCCATCCATGAAGGATGTGCTGGAAGCTATGAAGGCTATGGGCACCCAGATGGTAGCTTTGACCCAAGTGTTCACGCCTTTGGTGAACTCATCGGTGGGTCAAACGGGGACCATTCCTACGGCAATTCCCCTACCTGGACGACGTGTGGAACAGGTGGCCGAGGTGGTCGAGCTTGATCCACCTCCTAGGGCGGTTAGGAGGATGGACTACCTAAAGCTGCTAGAACACATAGCTAAGATGGGCACTAGACACTTTGCTGGAAGTGTTGACCCATTGGAGGCTGATGAATGGAGGAGTAGGCTGGTTCGCAACTTCAACTCAACCCGATGCCCGGAGGAGTATCAAAAGGACATAGCGGTCCACTTCCTGGAAGGTGATGCCCACAACTGGTGGTTGGCATTGGACAAGCGTACCAATGGTAACATTGAACGCTTCTCCGACTTTGTGGTTGAGTTCAACCACAAGTACTTCCCGGCTGAGGCTTGGGATCGTTTGGAGGCTAAGTTCTTGGACCTGGTCCAGGGTCGCAGGACGGTTAGGGAGTATGAAGAGGAGTTCAACCGCCTCAGGCGCTATGTGGGTAAGGAACTGGAGGATGAATCAGTACAGGTTCGCCGGTTCATTAGGGGCCTTAGGGTGGAGCTACGAACCTACTGTTCAGTTCGCACGTTCCACACTGTGTCTGAGCTGGTGGAAAGGATGGCCATGTTAGAAACTAATCTAGCTGAGGAAGCCAAGTTGAGAACCCGGAGCCACACGACTACTACCACGGGTGGTAGTAATGACCGGAAGAGAAAAAGGGACCTGGCCGATGAAGGAAGACCTTCAAGTGGTAGGCCTGCGTGTCCCAAGTGCGGAAGACACCATGGTGGTGAGTGCTGGAGGGCAATGGGAGCTTGCCTCCGTTGTGGCAAGATGGACCATTCAGCTCGGGACTGCCCCAGGCAGGAACAAGGAGCTGGTGGTGATACTAGGTCGTGTCACTACTGTGGTAGGAAGGGGCATCTTCGCAAGGATTGCCCTAAGCTGTCATCCGGGCCTAGCAAGAGCCAAGGAGAGGCTAGCCGGCCGGAACAGAACCGTGTACAAACCTCAACACCCCGAGTGTATGAGCTGTCAAAGGATGAGGACAAGGCTGGACCATTCCAAGCAATCACTGGTAATTGTTGATCTTAATCTTTTCAATTCAGTAGAATTGCATGGTACGGAACTTAGAATGGTTAGGTACTTAGATTGGGTCATGTGTAGGTTGGGTCCTTTGGGCCAGGATCGGGTCTTACAGATTATTCATGGGCTAGTAGACCAGTCTGGACAGTCCTTGGTCCATTAAGTTATTAATCCTTCCATTCATTACGGATAAAGCTGATCATATCAGCCTTTTAGTACGTCTGGGTCGATTTTTCATGGCCTAGTGGACCAGTCTGGACAGTCCTTGGCACTTCCAGACAGTACGGATGGCTGATGGTATCAGCCTAGCAGTATGTATGGGTCATTTTCATGTACTGATGGGATTAGTCCGGACAGTGCATGGTCCGTTGAGTTAATCCTTCTATTCAGTACGGATAAAACTGTTCATATCAACCTATCAGTACGTATGGGTTAATGTTTCATTGCATAATGAACCAGACAGGACAGTCCTTTGTCCATCCAGGCAGTACGGATGGCTGATCATATCAGCATATCATGTACTTATGGGACCAGTCTAGACAATCCATGGTCCGTTGAATTAAATCTTTCCATTCAGTACGGTGAAGGCTGATTGTATCAGCCTATCAGTACGTAGGGGTTGATTTTTCATGGCCTCGTGGACCAGTCTGGACAGTCCTTGGTCCATCCAGGTAGTACGGATGGATGATCGTATCCGCCTAACATATGGGTCTTTTTTCCTGTACTGATGGGACCAGTCCAGACAGTCCATGGTACGTAGAGTTAAATCCTTCCATTCAGTACGGATAAGGCTGATCATATCAGCCTATCAATACGTTAGGGTTGATTTTTCATGGCCTCATGGACCAGTCTTGACAGTCCTTGGTCCTTCCAGGCAATACAAATGGTCGATCGTATCAGCGTATCAGTACATATGGGTCATTTTTCATGTACTGATGATATTAGTCCAGACAGTCCATGGTCCGTTCAGATAAACCCTTCCATTCAGTACAGTGAAGGCTGATATGATCAGCCTATCCTATCAGTACCTATGGGTCGATTTTTCGAGGCCTGGTGGACCAATCTGGACAGGGCTTGGTCCATCCAGGCTGTATGGATGGCTGATCGTATCAGCCTATAAAGTATGTATGTGTCATTTTTCATGTAGTGATGGGACCACTCTGGACAGTCCATGGTCTGTTGAGTTAAATCATTCCATTCTGTATGGATAAGGCTGATTATATCAGCCTATCAGTACGTGTGGGTCGATTTTTAATGGCCTGATGTCCCAGTCTGGACAGTGCTTGGTCCTTCTAGGCAGTACAGATGGCTAATGGTATCAGCCTATCAGTACGGATGCATGATTTTCATGTACTTATGGGACCAGTCCAGACAGTGCATGGTCCATTGAGTTAATCCTTCTATTCAGTACGGATAAGGCTGGTCATATCAGCCTATCAGTACGTAAGGGTTGATTTTTCATGGCCTAATGGACCAGTCTGGACAGTCCTTGGTCCATCCAGGTAGTACGTATCGCTGATCGTATCAACATATAAGTACGTATGGGTTATTTTTCATGTACTGCTGGGACCACTTTGGACAGTCCATGGTCTGTTGAGTTAATTCTTCCATTCAGTTTGGATAAGGCTGATCATATCAGCCTATTAGTACGTATGGGTCGATATTTCATGGCCTAGTGGATCAGTCTGGAAAGTCCTTGGTCCATCCAGGCAGTTCGTATTGCTGATCATATCAGCCTATCAGTACGTATGGGTCATTTTTCATGTACTCATCAAACCAATCTGGACAGTCCATGGTCTGATGAATTAATCCTTCCATTCATTACGGATAAAGCTGATCATATCAGCCTATCAGTACGTATTGGTCGATTTTCATGGCCTGATAGACCAGTCTAGATAATCCTTGGTCCATCCAGGCAGTACAGATGGATGTTCGTATCAGCCTATAAGTACATATGGGTCATTTTTCATGTACTGATGGGACCAGTCATGACAGTCCATGGTCCAATGAGTTATATCGTTCCATTCAGTACGGATTAGGCTGATCATATCAGCCTATCAATACGTATGGGTCGATTTTTCATGGCCTCATGGACTAGTCTTGACAGTCATTGGTCCTTTCAGGCAATACTGATGGTTGATCGTATCAGCCTATCAGTACGTATGGGTCATTTTTCATGTCCTGATGATATTAGTCCGGACAGTCCACGGTCCGTTCAGTTAAATCCTTCCATTCAGTACAGTGAAGGCTGATCATATTCGCCTATCAGTACCTATGGGTCGATTTTTCATGGCCTGATAGACCAGTCTGGACAGTCCTTGGTCCATCCAGGCAGTACGGATGACTGATTGTATTAGCCTATCAGTACGTGTGGGTTATTTTTCATGGCCTGATGGACCAGTCTGGACAGCCTTTGGTCCATCCAGGAAGTACGGATGGCTGATCATATCAGCCAATCAGTACGTATGGGTCATTTTTCATGTAATTATGGGACCACCCTGGACAGTCCATGGTCTGTTGAGTTAAATCATTCCATTATGTATAGATAAGGCTGATTATATCAGCCTATCAGTACGTGTGAGTCGATTTTTAATGGCCTGATGGCCCAGTCTGGACAGTGCTTGGTCCTTCTAGGCAGTACGGATGGCTGATGGTATCAGCCTATCAGTACGTATGCAGTATTTTTATGTACTTATGGGACCACTCCAGACAGTGCATGGTCCATTGAGTTAATCCTTCTATTCAGTACGGATAAGGATGGTCATATCAGCCTATCAGTAAGAAGGGGTTGATTTTTCATGGCCTAATGGACCAGTCTAGACAGTCCTTGGTCCATCTAGGTAGTACGGATGGCTGATCGTATCAGCATATCAGTATGCATGGGTCATTTTTCATGTACTAATGGGACCAGTCCGGACAGTCCATGGTCCATTGAATTAATCCTTCCATTCAGTACGAATAAGGCTGATCATATCAGCCTATTAGTACGTATGGGTCAATTTTTCATGGCCTAGTGGAACAGTCTGGAAAGTCCTTGGCCCTTCCAGGCAGTACGGATGGCTGATGGTATCAGCCTAGCAGTATGTATGGGTCATTTTCATGTACTGATGGGATTAGTCCGGACAGTGCATGGTCCATTGAGTTAATCCTTCTATTCAGTACGGATTAGGCTGATCATACCAGCCTATTAATACGTATGGGTTGATTTTTCATGGCCTAATGGACCAGTCTGGACAGTACGTGGTCCATCCAGGCAGTACGGAAGGCTGATCGTATCAGTATATCATGTACTTATGGGACCAGTCTGGACAGTCCATGGTCCGTTGAATTAAATCTTTCAATTCAATACGGTGAAGGCTGATCATATCAGCTTATCAGTACGTATGGGTCGATTTTTCATGGCCTGATGGACTAGTCTGGATAGTCCTTGGTCCATCCAGGCAGTACGGATAGATGATCGTATCTGCCTATCAGTACATATGGGTCATTTTTCATGTACTGATGGGACCAGTCCAGACAGTCCATGGTCCGTTGAGTTAAATCCTTCCATTCAGTACGGGTAAGGCTGATCATATCAGCCTATCAATACGTATGGGTCGATTTTTCATGGCCTCATGGACCAGTCTTGACATTCCTTGGTCCTTTCAGGCAATACAAATGGTTGATCGTATCAGCCTGTCAGTACGTAGGGTTATTTTTCATGTACTGATGATAGTCCGGACAGTCCATGGTCCGTTCAGTTAAATCCTTCCATTCAGTACAGTAAAGGCTGATCATATCCGCCTATCAGTACCTATGGTTCGATTTTCATGGCCTGGTGGACCAGTCTGGATAGGGCTTGGTCCATCCAGGTTGTACGGATGGTTGATTGTATCAGCCAATCAGTACGTAGGGGTCATTTTTCATGTACTGATAGGACCAGTCTGGACAGTCCTTGGCCCTTCCAGGCAGTACGGATGGCTGATGGTATCAGCCTAGCAGTATTTATGGGTCATTTTCATGTACTGATGGGATTAGTCCGGACAGTGCATGGTCCATTGAGTTAATCCTTCTATTTAGAACGGATAAGGCTGATCATATCAGCCTATTAATATGTATGGGTTAATTTTTCATGGAATAATGGACCAGTCTGGATAGTCCGTGGTCCATCCAGGCAGTACGAATGGCTGATCGTATCAGCATATCATGTACTTATGGGACCAGTCTGGACAGTCCATGGTCCGCTGAATTAAATCTTTCCATTCAGTACGGTGAAGGCTGATCATATCAGCATATCAGTACGTATGGGTCGATTTTTCATGGCCTTATGGACTAGTCTGGATAGTCCTTGGTCCATCCAGGCAGTACGGATGGATGATTGTATCAGCCTATCAGTACATATGGGTCATTTTTCATGTACTGATGGGACCAGTCCAGACAGTCCATGGTCCGTTGTGTTAAATCCTTCCATTCAGTACGGATAAGGCTGATCATATCAGCCTATCAATACGTATGGGTCGATTTTTCATGGCCTAATGGACCAGTCTTGACAGTCCTTGGTCCTTCTACGCAATACAGATGGCTGATCGTATCAGCCTATCAGTACGTATGGGTCATATTTCATGTACTGATGATATTAGTCTGGAAAGTCCATGGTCCGTTGAGTTAAATCCTTCCATTCAGTACGGTGAAGGCTGATCATATAAGCTTATCGGTACGTATGGGTCGATTTTTCATGGCCTGATGGACTAGTCTGGATAGTCCTTGGTCCATCCAGGCTGTACGGATGGATGATTGTATCAGCCTATAAATACATATGGGTCATTTTTCATGTACTGATGGGACCAGTCCAGACAGTCCATGGTCCGTTGTGTTAAATCCTTCCATTCAGTACGGATAAGGCTGATCATATCAGCCTATCAATACGTATGGGTCGATTTTTCATGGCCTAATGGACCAGTCTTGACAGTACTTGGTCCTTCTACGCAATACAGATGGCTGATCGTATCAGCCTATCAGTACGTATGGGTCATTTCTCATGTACTGATGATATTAGTCTGGACAGTCCATGGTCCGTTGAGTTAAATCCTTCCATACAGTACGGTGAAGGATGATCATATCTGCCTATCAGTACCTATGGGTTGAATTTTCATGGCCTGGTGGACAAGTCTGGACAGGGCTTGGTCCATCCAGGCTGTACGGATGGCTGATCGTATCAGCCTATCAGTACATATGGGTCATTTTTCATGTACTAATGGGACCAGTCTGGACAGTCCATGGTCTGTTGAGTTAAATCATTCCATTTTGTATGGATAAGGCAGATTATATCAGCCTATCAGTATGTGTGGGTCGATTTTTAATGGCCTGATGGAGCAGTCTTGACAGTCCTTCGTCCTTTCAGGCAATACAGATGGTTGATCGTATCAGCCTATCAGTACGTATGGGTTATTTTTCATGTACTGATGATATTTGTCCTGACAGTCCATGGTCCGTTTAGTTAAATCCTTCCATTCAGTACAGTAAAGGCTGATCATATCCGCCTATCAGTACCTATGGGTCGATTTTTCATGGCCTGGTGGACCAGTCTTGACAAGGCTTGGTCCATCCAGGTTGTACGGATGGCTGATCGTATCAGCCAATCAGTACGTATGGGTCATTTTTCATGTACTGATAGGACCAGTCTGGACAGTCCTTGGCCCTTCCAGGCAGTACGGATGGCTGATGGTATCAGCCTAGCAGTATTTATAGGTCATTTTCATGTACTGATGGGATTAGTCCGTACAGTGCATGGTCCATTGAGTTAATCCTTCTATTTAGTACGGATAAGGCTGATCATATCAGCCTATTAATACGTATGGGGTTATTTTTCATGGCCTAATGGACCAGTCTGGACAGTCCGTGGTCCATCCAAGAAGTACGGATGGCTGATCGTATCAGCATATCATGTACTTATGGGACCAGTCTGGACAATCCATGGTCCGTTGAGTTAATCCTTCTATTCAGTACGGATAAGGCTGGTCATATCAGCCTATCAGTACGTAAGGGTTGATTTTTCATGGCCTAATGGACCAGTCTGGACAGTCCTTGGTCCATCCAGGTAGTACGTATGGCTGATCGTATCAACATATAAGTACGTATGGGTCATTTTTCATGTACTGATGGGACCACTTTGGACAGTCCATGGTCTGTTGAGTTAATTCATCCATTCAGTTTGGATAAGGCTGATCATATCAGCCTATTAGTACGTATGGGTCGATATTTCATGGCCTAGTGGATCAGTCTGGAAAGTCCTTGGTCCATCCAGGCAGTTCGGATTGCTGATCATATCAGCCTATCAGTACGTATGGGTCATTTTTCATGTACTCATCAAACCAGTCCGGACAGTCCATGGTCTGATGAATTAATCCTTCCATTCATTACGGATAAAGCTGATCATATCAGCCTATCAGTACGTATTGGTCGATTTTCATGGCCTGATAGACCAGTCTAGATAATCCTTGGTCCATCCAGGCAGTACAGATGGATGTTCGTATCAGCCTATAAGTACATATGGGTCATTTTTCATGTACTGATGGGACCAGTTATGACAGTCAATGGTCCAATGAGTTATATCGTTCCATTCAATACGGATTAGGCTGATCATATCAGCCTATCAATACGTATGGGTCGATTTTTCATGGCCTCATGGACTAGTCTTGACAGTCATTGGTCCTTTCAGGCAATACTGATGGTTGATCGTATCAGCCTATCAGTACGTATGGGTCATTTTTCATGTACTGATGATATTAGTCCGGACAGTCCACCGTCCGTTCAGTTAAATCCTTCCATTCAGTACAGTGAAGGCTGATCATATTCGCCTATCAGTACCTATGGGTCGATTTTTCATGGCCTGGTGGTCCATTCTGGACAGGGCTTGGTCCATACAGGTTTTACGGATGGCTGATCGTATCAGCCAATCAGTACGTATGGGTCATTTTTCATGTAATTATGGGACCACCCTGGACAGTCCATGGTTTGTTGAGTTAAATCATTCCATTATGTATAGATAAGGCTGATTATATCAGCCTATCAGTACGTGTGGGTCGATTTTTAATGGCCTGATGGCCCAGTCTGGACAGTGCTTGGTCCTTCTAGGCAGTACGGATGGCTGATCGTATCAGCCAATCAGTACGTATGGGTCATTTTTCATGTAATTATGGGACCACCCTGGACAGTCCATGGTTTGTTGAGTTAAATCATTCCATTATGTATAGATAAGGCTGATTATATCAGCCTATCAGTACGTGTGGGTCGATTTTTAATGGCCTGATGGCCCAGTCTGGACAGTGCTTGGTCCTTCTAGGCAGTACGGATGGCTGATGGTATCAGCCTATCAGTACGTATGCAGTATTTTCATGTATTTATGGGACCAGTCCAGACAGTGCATGGTCCATTGAGTTAATCCTTCTATTCAGTACGGATAAGGATGGTCATATCAGCCTATCAGTAAGAAGGGGTTGATTTTTCATGGCCTAATGGACCAGTCTAGACAGTCCTTGGTCCATCCAGGTAGTACGGATGGCTGATCGTATCAGCATATCAGTATGCATGGGTCATTTTTCATGTACTAATGGGACCAGTCCGGACAGTCCATGGTCCATTGAATTAATCCTTCCATTCAGTACGGATAAGGCTGATCATACCAGCCTATTAATACGTATGGGTTGATTTTTCATGGCCTAATGGACCAGTCTGGACAGTCCGTGGTCCATCCAGGCAGTACGGATGGCTGATCGTATCAGTATATCATGTACTTATGGGACCAGTCTGGACAGTCCATGGTCCGTTGAATTAAATCTTTCAATTCAATACGGTGAAGGCTGATCATATCAGCTTATCAGTACGTATGGGTCGATTTTTCATGGCCTGATGGACTAGTCTGGATAGTCCTTGGTCCATCCAGGCAGTACGGATAGATGATCGTATCAGCCTATCAGTACATATGGGTCATTTTTCATGTACTGATGGGACCAGTCCAGACAGTCCATGGTCCGTTGAGTTAAATCCTTCCATTCAGTACGGGTAAGGCTGATCATATCAGCCTATCAATACGTATGGGTCGATTTTTCATGGCCTCATGGACCAGTCTTGACATTCCTTGGTCCTTTCAGGCAATACAAATGGTTGATCGTATCAGCCTGTCAGTACGTAGGGTTATTTTTCATGTAGTGATGATAGTCCGAACAGTCCATGGTCCGTTCAGTTAAATCCTTCCATTCAGTACAGTAAAGGCTGATCATATCCGCCTATCAGTACCTATGGTTCGATTTTCATGGCCTGGTGGACCAGTCTGGATAGGGCTTGGTCCATCCAGGTTGTACGGATGGTTGAT
>MU106236.1:35808-53854 GCA_012274485.2 Sinapis alba
AGTACATATGGGTCATTTTTCATGTACTGATGGGACCAGTCTGGACAGTCCATGGTCTGTTGAGTTAAATCATTCCATTTTGTATGGATAAGGCAGATTATATCAGCTTATCAGTATGTGTGGGTCGATTTTTAATGGCCTGATGGACCAGTCTTGACAGTCCTTGGTCCTTTCAGGCAATACAGATGGTTGATCGTATCAGCCTATCAGTACGTATGGGTTATTTTTCATGTACTGATGATATTAGTCCGGACAGTCCATGGTCCGTTCAGTTAAATCCTTCCATTCAGTACAGTAAAGGCTTATCGTATCCGCCTATCAGTACCTATGGGTCGATTTTTCATGGCCTGGTGGACCAATCTGGACAGGGCTTGGTCCATCCAGGTTGTACAGATGGCTGATTGTATCAGCCAATCAGTACGTATGGATCATTTTTCATGTACTGATAGGACCAGTCTGTGGTCCATCCAGGAAGTACGGATGGCTGATCGTATCAGCATATCATGTACTTATGGGACCTGTCTGGACAGTCCATGGTCCGTTGAATTAAATCTTTCCATTCAGTACGGTGAAGGCTGATCATATCAGCTTATCAGTACCTATGGGTCGATTTTTCATGGCGTGATGGACTAGTCTGGATAGTCCTTGGTCCATCCAGGCAGTACGGATGGATGATTGTATCAGCCTATCAGTACATATGGGTCATTTTTTATGTACTGATGGGACCACTCCAGACAGTCCATGGTCCGTTGAGTTAAATCGTTCCATTCAGTACGGATAAGGCTGATCATATCAGCCTATCAATACATATGGGTCAATTTTTCATGGCCTAATGGACCCGTCTTGGCAGTCCTTGGTCCTTCTACGCAATACAGATGGCTGATCGTGTCAGCCTATCAGTACGTATGGGTCATTTTTCATGTACTGATGATATTAGTCTGGACAGTCCATGGTCCGTTGAGTTAAATCCTTCCATACAGTACGGTGAAGGCTGATCATATCTGCCTATCAGTACCTATGGGTTGATTTTTCATGGCCTGGTGGACCAGTCCGGACAGGGCCTTGTCCATCCAGGCTGTAAGCATGGTTGATCGTATCAGCCTATCAGTACATATGGGTCATTTTTCATGTACTGATGGCACCAGTCTGGACAGTCCATGGTCTGTTGAGTTAAATCATTCCATTATGTATGGATAAGGCAGATTATATCAGCCTATCAGTATGTGTGAGTCAATTTTTAATGGGCTGATGGACCACCCTGGACAGTGCTCGGTCCTTCTAGGAAGTACATATGGCTGATGGTATCAGCCTATCAGTACGTATGGGTGATTTTCATGTACTGATGAGACCATTCCGGACAGTCCATGGTACGTTGAATTAATCCTTCCATTCAGTAGGGATAAGGCTGGTCATATCAGACTATCAGTACGTAGGGGTTGATTTTTCATGGCCTAATGGACCAGTCTGGACAGTCCTTGGTCCATCCAGGTAGTACAGATGGCTGATCGTATCAGCATATCAGTATGTATGGGTCATTTTTCATGTACTGATGGAACTAGTCTGGACAGCCCATGGTCCGTTGAATTAAATCTTTCCATTCAGTATGGTGAAGGATGATTATATCAGCCTATCAGTACGTATGGGTCGATTTTTCATGGCCTAATGGACCACTCTGGACAGTCCTTGGTCCATCCTTGTAGTACGAGTGGCTTATCGTATCAGCCTATCAATATGTATGGTCATTTTTCATGTACTGATAGGACCAGTCTGGACAGTCCATGGTCCGTTGAGTTAAATCCTTCCATTAAGTACGGATAAGGAAGATCATATAAGCCTATCAGTACGTGTGGATCTATTTTTCATTGACTGATGGACCAGTCTGGATAGTGCTTGGTCCTTCTAGGCAGTAAGGATGGCTGATGGTATCAGACTATCAGTACGTATGGGCCATTTTTCATGTACTAATGGGATCAGTCCGGACAGTCATGGTCTATTGAGTTAATCCTTCCATTCAGTACGGATAAGGATAATC
This sequence comes from Sinapis alba, assembly GCA_012274485.2. NCBI lineage: Eukaryota > Viridiplantae > Streptophyta > Magnoliopsida > Brassicales > Brassicaceae > Sinapis > Sinapis alba. Next base: position 37,841 of record MU106236.1, read on the forward strand.
ATATCAGCCTATTAGTACGTATAGGTTGATTTTTCATGGCCTAGTGGACCAGTCTGGACTGTCCTTGGTACATCCAGGCAGCAGGGATGGATGATCGTTTAAGCCTATCAGTATATATCGGTCATTTTTCATGTACTGATGGGACCAGTCCGGACAGTACATGGTCCGTTGAGTTAAATCCTTCCATTCAGTACAGATATGGATGATTATATCAGCCTATCAATACGTATGGGTCAATTTTTCCTGGCCTCATGGACCAGTCTTGACAGTCCTTGGTCCTTCCAAGCAATACAGATGGCTGATGGTATCAGGCTATCACTACGTATGGGTCATTTTTCATGTACTGATGATGTTAGTCTGGACAGTCCATGGTCCGTTGAGTTAAATCCTTCCAATCAGTATGGTTAAGGCTGATCATATCAGCCTATCAGTACGTATGGGTCGATTTTTCATGCCCTGATGGACCACTCTGGACAGTCCTTGGTCCATCCAGGCAGTACGGATGTCTGATCCATACGTACTGATAGGCTGACAGTCAGTATGGACAAGTATGGACAATCCTTGGTCTATATAGGCAGTACAAATGGCTNTTCCAATCAGTATGGTTAAGGCTGATCATATCAGCCTATCAGTACGTATGGGTCGATTTTTCATGCCCTGATGGACCACTCTGGACAGTCCTTGGTCCATCCAGGCAGTACGGATGTCTGATCCATACGTACTGATAGGCTGACAGTCAGTATGGACAAGTATGGACAATCCTTGGTCTATATAGGCAGTACAAATGGCTGATCGTATCAGCATATCAGTACGTATGAGTCATTTTTCATGTACTGATGGGGCCAGTCTGGACAGTCCATGGTCCGTTGAATTATATATTTCCATTCAGTACGGTGAAGGCTGATCATATCAGCCTATCAGTACGTATGGGTCGATTTTTCATGGCCTGGTGGACCAGTCTGGACAGGGCTTGGTGCATCTAGTCTGGACAGGGCTTGGTCCATCTAGTCTGGACAGGGCTTGGTCCATCTAGGCTGTACGGATGGCTGATCGTATCAGCATATCAGTACGTATGGGTCATTTTTCAAGTACTAATGGGACCAGTCTGGACAGTCCACCGTCTGTTGAGTTAAATCATTCCATTTTGTATGGATAAGGCTGATTATATCAACCTCTCAGTACGTGTGGGTCGATTTTTCATGGCCTGATGGACCAGTATGGACAGTGCTTGGTCCTTCCAGGCGGTACAGATGGCTGATCGTATCAGCCTATCAATATGTATGCGTGATTTTCATGTACTTATGGGACCAGTCCGGACAGTGCATGGTCCATTGAGTTAATTCTTCCAGGCAGTACCGACGGCTGATTTTATCAGCCTATTAGTACGTATGGGTCATTTTTCATGTACTAATCAGACTAGTCCGTACTGTCTGATAAAACCAGTCTGAACAGTCCATGCTCCGTGGAGTTAAATACTTCCTTTCAGCCTATTAGTACATATGGGTCAATTTTTCATGGTCTAATGGACCAGTCTGGACAGTCCTTGGTCCACCCAAGCAGTACGGATGGCTGATTGTATCAGCCTATCAGTACGTATGGGGCATTTTTCATGTATTGATGAGACCAGTCCGGACAGTCCATGGTCCGTCGAGTTAAATCCTTCCATTCAGTACGGATAAGGCTGATCATACCAGCCTATCAGTACATATTGGTCGACTTTTATGGCCTAGTAGACCAGTCTGGACAGTCCTTGGTCTATCCAGGCAGTACGGATGGCTTATCATATCAGCCTATCAGTACGTATGGATCATTTTTCATGTACTGATGAGACCAGTACAGACAGTCCATGGTCCGTTGAGTTAAATCCTTCCATTCAGTATGGATAAGGCTGATCATATCAGCCTATCAATATGTGTGGGTCAATTTTTCATGTCCTGATGGACCAGTCTGGACAGTGCTTGGTCCTTCCAGGCAGTACGGATGGCTGATTGTATCATTCTATCAGTACGTATGGGTCATTTTTAATGTACTGATGGAACCAGTCCGGACAGTCCATGGTCTGTTGAGCTAAATCCTTTCATTCAGTACGGATAAGGCTGATCATATTAGCCTATCAGTACGTATGGGTCGATTTTTTATGGCCTGATGGACCAGTCTGGACAGTCATTGGTCCTTCCAGGCAGGACGGATGGCTAATCGTATCAGCCTATCAGTACGTATGGGTAATTTTTCATGTACTGATGGGATTAGTCCGGATAGTCCATGGTCCGTTTAGTTTAATCCTTCCATTCAGTACAGTTAAGGCTGATCATATAAGCCTATCAGTACGTAAGGGTCAATTTTTCATGGCCTTATGGACAACTCTGGACAGTCCTTGGTCTTTCCAGGCAGGACGGATGGCTGATCGTATCAGCCTATCAGTACGTATGGGTAATTTTTCATCTACTGATGGATTTGTCTGGACTGCCCAAGGTCTGTTGAGTTAAATCTTTCTATTTAGTACGGATATGGCTGATTATATCAGCCTATCAGTACGTGTGGGTTGATTTTTCATGGCCTGATGGAGCATTCTGAACAGTGCTTGGTCCTTCCAGGCAGTACAGATGGCTTATCATATCAGCCTATCAGTACGTGTGGGTCATTTTTCATGTACTGACAGGACCAGTCCGTACAGTCCATCGTTCGTTGAGCTAAATCCTTCCATTCAGTACGGATAAAGCTGATGATATCAGCCTATCAGTACGTATGGGTCGATTTTTCATGGCCTGATGGACTAGTCTGGACAGTCCTAGGTCCTTCTAGGCAGGAGGCATGGCTGATCGTATTAGCCTATCAGTACGTATGGGTAATTTTTCATGTACTGATGGGATTAGTTCGGATAGTCCATGGTCCGTTGAGTTAAATCCTTCCATTAAGTTCGGATAAGGCAAATCATATCAGCCTATCAGTACGTATGGGTCGATTTTTCATGGCCTAATGGACCAGTCTGGACAGTCCTTGGTCCATCCAGGCAGTACGGATGGATGATTGTATCAGTCTATCACTACGTATGGGTCATTCTTCATGTGTTGATGGGACCAGTCCAGACAGTCCATGGTCCGTTAAGTTAAATCCTTCCATTCAGTATTGATTAGGCTGATCATATCTGCCTATCATTACATATTGGTCTATTTTTCATGGCATGATGGACAAGTCTGGACAGTGCTTGGTCCTTCCAGGCAGTACGGATGGCTGATTGTATCAGCCTATCAGTACGTATGGGTCATTTTTCATGTACTGATAGGATCAGTCCAGACAGTCCATGGTCCATTGAGTTAATCCTTCCATTCAGTACGGATAACGCTGATCATATCAGCCTATTAGTACGTATGGTTTGATTATTCATGGCCTAGTGGACCAGTTTGGACAGTCCTTGGTCCATCCAGGCAGTACGGATGTATGATCGCATCAGCCTATCAATACTTATGTGTCACTTTTCATGTACTGATGGGACTAGTCCGGACAGTCCAGACAGTCCATGGTCCGTTAAGTTAAATCCTTCCATTCAATACTGATAAGGCTGATCATATCAGCCTATCAGTACATATTGGTCTATGTTTCATGGCATGATGGACCAGTCTTGACAGTCATTGGTTTTTCCAGGCAAAACGGATGGCTGATCGTATGAGCCTATCAGTACGTATGGGTCATTTTTCATGTACTGATGATATTAGTTCGGACAGTCGATGGTTCGTTTAGTTAAATCCTTCCATTCAATACTGTTAAGGCTGATCATATCAGCCTATTCGTACTTATGGGTTGATTTTTCATGGCCTGATGGACCACTCTAGACTGTCCTTGGTCCATCCAGTCAGGACGGATGTCTGATCGTATCAGCCTATCAGTACCTATGGGTCATTTTCACGTACTAGAAAGACCACGGTCCATTTAGTTAAATCCTTCCATATAGTACGGATAAGGCTGATCATATCAACCTATCAGTACGTATGCGTTAATTTTTCATGGCCTGATGGACCAGTCCAGACAATCCTTGGTCCATCCTAGCAGTACGGATGGCTGATCGTATTAGCATGTCAGTACGTATGGGTCATTTTCCATGTACTGATGGGACCAGTCTGGACAGTCCATGATCCATTGAGTTAAATCCTTCCATTCAGTATAGATAAGGTTGATCATTTTAGCCTATCAGTACGTATGGGTAGATTTTTCATGGCCTTATGAAACAGTCTGGATAGTCCTTGGTCCATCCAGGCAGTACGGATGGCTGATCGTAGCAATCATCAGTAGGTATGGGTCATTTTTCATGTACAGGTGGGACCAGTCTGGACTGTCCTTGGTCCGTTGAGTTAAGTCCTTCCGTTCAGTAAGGTTAAGGCTGATCATATCAGCCTATCAGTATGTATGGGTCGACTTTTCATGGCCTGATGGACCAGTCTGGACAGTGCTTGGTTCTTCCAGGCAGTGCGGATGGCTGATGGTATCAGCCCATCAGTACGTATGGGTCATTTTTCATGGACTGATGGTACCAGTCCGGACAGTCCATGGTCCATTGAGTTAATCCTTCCATTCAGTACAGATAAGGCTGATCGTATCAGCATATTAGTACGTATGGGTCGACTTTCATGGCCTAGCGGACCAGTCTGGACAGTCCTTGGTCCATCCAGGCAGTACGGATGGCTTATCGTATCAGCCTATCAGTACGTATGGATCATTTTTCATGTACTGATGAGACCAGTACAGACAGTCCATGGTCCGTTTAGCTAAATCCTTCCATTCAGTATGGATAAGGCTGATCATATCAGCCTATTAATATGCGTGGGTTGATTTTTCATGGCCTGATGGACCAGTCTGGACAGTGCTTGGTCCTTTCAGGCAGTACGGATGGCTGATTGTATCATCCTATCAGTACGTATAGGTCATTTTTTATGTACTGATGGAACCAGTCCGGACAGTCCATGGTCCGTTGAGCTAAATCCTTCCATTCAGTACAGATAAGGCTGATCATATTAGCCTATGAGTACGTGTGGGTCGATTTTCTATGGCCTGATGGACCAGTCTGGACAGTCTTTGGTCCTTCCACACAGGACGGATGGCTGATCGTATCAGCCTATCAGTACGTATGGGTAATTTTTCATGTACTGATGGGATTAGTCAGGATAGTTCATTGTCCGTTGAGTTAAATCCTTCCATCAGTACTGTTAAGGCTGATCATATCAGCCTATCAGTACGCATGGGTCAATTTTTCATGGCCTTATGGACAACTCTAGACAGTCCTTGGTCTTTCCAGGCAGGACGGATGTCTGATCGTATCAGCCTATCAGTACGTATGGGTAATTTTTCATGTACTGATAGATTAGTCTGGATAGTCCATGGTCCGTTGAGTTAAATCCTTTCATTCAGTATGGTTACGGCTGATCGTATCAACATATTAGTACGTATGGGTCGACTTTCATGGCCTAGCGGACCAGTCTGGACAGTCCTTGGTCCATCCAGGCAGTACGGATGGCTTATCGTATCAGCCTATCAGTACGTATGGATCATTTTTCATGTACTGATGAGACCAGTACAGACAGTCCAAGGTCCGTTGAGATAAATCCTTCCATTCAGTATGGATAAGGCTGATCATATCAGCCTATCAATATGCGTGGGTCCATTTTTTTTATGGCATGATGGACCAGTCTGGAAAGTGCTTGGTCCTTCCAGGCAGTACGGATGGCTGATTGTATCATCCTATCAGTACGTATAGGTCATTTTTATGTACTGATGAAACCAGTCCGGACAGTCCATGGTCCGTTGAGCTAAATCCTTCCATTCAGTACGGATAAGGCTGATCATATCAGCCTATTAGTATGTATGGGTCGATTTTTCATGGCCTAGTGGACCAGTCTGGACAGTCCTTGGTCCATCCAGGCAGTTTGAATGGCTGATCGTATCAGCCTATCAGTACGTATGGTTCATTTTTCATGTACTGATGGGACAAGTCTGGACAGTCCATGGTCCGTTGAATTATATCTTTCCATTCATTACGTTGAAGGCTGATCATATCAGCCTATCAGTACGTTTGGGCATTTTTTATGGCCTAGTGAACCAGTCTGGCCAGTGCTTGGTCCATCCAGGCTGTACGGATGGCTGATCGTATCTGCCTATCAGTACATATGGGTCATTTTCATGTACTGATGGGACCAGTCAAGACAGTCCATGGTCCGTTGAGTGAAATCATTCCATTCAGTACGGATAAGGAAGATCATATCAGCCTATCAGTATGTGTGGGTCGATTTTTAATGGCTTGATGGACCAGTCTAGACAGTGCTTGGTCCTTCCAGGCAGTACGGATGGCTGATGGTATCATCCTATCAGTACGTATGCAATTTTCATGTACTGATGGGACAAGTCCGGACAGTCCATGGTCCGTTGAGTTAAATCCTTCCATTAAGTACGGATAAGGCAAATCATATCAGCCTATCAGTACGTGTTGGTCAATTTTTCATGGCCTGATGAACCAGTCTGGACAGTGCTTGGTCCTTCCAGGCAATACGGATGGCTAATGGTATCAGCCTATCAGTACGTATGGGTAATTTTTTATGTACTAATGGGAACAGTCCGGAAAGTCCATGGTCCATTGAGTTAATCCTTCCATTCAGTACGGATAAGGCTGATCATATCAGCCTATTAGTACGTCTGGGTTGATTTTTCATGGCCTAGTGGACCAGTTTGGACAGTCCTTGGTCCATCCAGGCAGTACAAATGGCTGATCGTATCAGCCTATCAGTACGTATGAGTCATTTTTCATGTAATGATGAGACCAGTCCGGAAAGGCCATGGTCCGTTGAGCTAAATCCTCCCATTCAGTACGGATAAGGCTTATCATATCAACCTATCAGTACGTATGGGTCAATTTTTCATGGCCTGATGGACCAGTCTGGACAGTCCTTCGTCCTTCCAGGCAGGATGGATCGCTGATCATATCAGCCTATCAGTACGTATGGGTAGATTCTTCATGGCCTCATGGACCAGTCTGGACAATACTTGGTCCATCCTAGCAGTATGGATGGCTGATCGTACCAGCCTATCAGTATGTATGGGTTATTTTTCATGTGCTTGGTCCTTCCAGGCAATACGGATGGCTAATGGTATCAGCCTATCAGTACCTATGGGTCATTTTTCATGTACTGATGGGACTAGTCTGGACAGTCTATGGTCCGTTGAATTAAATCTTTCCATTCAGTACGGTGAAGGATATCAGTATGTATGGGTAGATTTTTCATGGCCTAATGGACCACTATGGACAATCCTTGGTCCATCCTAGCAGTACGGAGGGCTGATCGTATCAGCCTATCAGTATGTATGGGCATTTTTCATGTACTGTTGGGACCAGTCTTGACAGTCCATGGTCCTTGGAGTTAAATCCTTCCATTAAGTATGGATAAGACAGATCATATCAGCCTATCAGTACGTGTGGGTCGATTTTTCATGGCCTGATGGACAAGTCTGGACAGTGCTTGGTCCTTCCAGGCAGTTTGAATGGCTGATGGTATAAGCCTATCAGTATGTATGGGTCATTTTTTATGTACTGATGGGACCAGTCCGGAAAGTCCATGGTCCATTAAGTTAATCCTTTCATTCAGTACGGATAAGGCTGATCATATCGGCCTATTAGTACGTATGGGTCGATTTTTCATGGCCTAGTGGACCAGTCTGGCCAGTCGTTGGTCCATCCAGGCAGTACGGATGGCTGATCGTATCAGCCTATCAGTACGTATAGGTCATTTTTCATGTACTGATGAGACCAGTCCAGACAGGCCATGGTCTGTTGAGCTAAATCCTTCAATTTAGTACGGATAAGGCTGATCATATCAGCCTATCAGTACGTAGGGGTCGATTTTTCAAGGCCTGATGGACCAGTCTGGACAGTCCTTGGTCCTTCCAGGTAGTACGGATGGCTGATTGTATCAGCCTATCAGTACGTATGGGTCATTTTTCATGTACTGATGGGACAAGTCCGTACAGTCCATGGTCCGTTGAGTTAAATCCTTCCATTCAGTGTGGATAAGGCTGATCATATCATCTTATCAGTACGTATGGATTGATTTTTCATGGCCTAATGGACCACTATGGACAATCCTTGGTCCATCTTAGCAGTACGGATGGCTGATCGTATCAGCCTATCAGTATGTATGGGTCATTTTTCATGTACTGATGGGACCAGTCTTGACAGTCCATGGTCCGTTGAGTTAAATCCTTCTATTAAGTATGGATAAGGCAGATCATATCAGCCTATCAGTACGTGTGGGTCGATTTTTCATGGCCTGATGGAACAGTCTGGAAAGTGCTTGGTCCTTCCAGGCAGTATGGATGGCTAATGGTATCAGCCTATCAGTACGTATGGGTCATTTTTTATGTACTGATGGGACCAGTTCGGAAATTCCATGGTCCATTGAGTTAATCCTTCCATTCAGTACGGATAAGGCTGATCATATCAGCCTATTAATACGTATGGGTCGATTTTTCATGGCCTAGTGGACCAGTCTGGACAGTCGTTGGTCCAGCCAGGCAATACGGATGGCTGATCGTATCAGCCTATCAGTACGTATGGGTCATTTTTCATGTACTTATGAGACCAGTCCAGACAGGCCATGGTCTGTTGAGCTAAATCCTTCCATTTAGTACAGATAAGGCTGATCATATCAGCCTATCAGTACGTATGGGTCAATTTTTCAAGGCCTGATGGACCAGTCTGGACAGTCCTTGGTCCTTCCAGGTAGTACGGATGGCTGATGGTATCAGCCTATCAGTACGTATGGGTCATTTTTCATGTACTGATGGGACAAGTCCGTACAGTCCATGGTCCGTTGAGTTAAATCCTTCCATTCAGTATGGATAAGGCTGATCATATCATCCTATCAGTACGTATGGATTGATTTTTCATGGCCTAATGGACCACTATGGACAATCCTTGGTCCATCCTAGCAGTACTGAGGGCTGATCGTATCAGCCTATCAGTATGTATGGGTCATTTTTCATGTACTGATGGGACCAGTCCGGACAGTCCATGGTCCGTTGAGTTAAATCCTTCCATTAAGTACGGATAAGGCATATCATATCAGCCTATCAGTACGTGTTGGTCAATTTTTCATGGCCTGATGGACCAGTCTGGACAGTGCTTGGTCCTTCCAGGCAATACGGATGGCTAATGGTATCAGCCTATCAGTACGTATGGGTCATTTTTTATGTACTAATGGGAACAGTCCGGAAAATCCATGGTCCATTGAGTTAATCCTTCCATTCAGTACGGATAAGGCTGATCATATCAGCCTATTAGTACGTATGGGTTGATTTTTCATGGCCTAGTGGACCAGTTTGGACAGTCCTTGGTCCATCCAGGCAGTACAAATGGCTGATCGTATCAGCCTATCAGTACGTATGAGTCATTTTTCATGTAATGATGAGACCAGTCCGGAAAGGCCATGGTCCGTTGAGCTAAATCCTCCCTTCAGTACGGATAAGGCTGATCATATCAACCTATCAGTACGTATGGGTCGATTTTTCATGGCGTGATGGACCAGAGTTGACAGTCCTTCGTCCTTCCAGGCAGGATGGATCGCTGATCATATCAGCTTATCAGTACGTATGGGTCGATTCTTCATGGCCTCATGGACCAGTCTGGACAATCCTTGGTCCATCCTAGCAGTATGGATGGCTGATCGTACCAGCCTATCAGTATGTATGGGTTATTTTTTTTATGTACTTATGGGATCAGTCTTGACAGTCCATGGTCGGTTGAGCTAAATCCTTCCATTCAGTACGGATAAGGCTGATGATATCACCCTATCTATACATGTGGGTTGATTATTCATGGCCTAGTAGACCAGTCTGGACAGTCTTTTGTCCATTGAGTTAATCCTTCCATTCAGTACGGATAAGGCCAATCATATCAGCCTACTAGTACGTCTGGGTCGATTTTTCATGGCCTAGTGGACCAGTCTGGACAGTCCTTAGCCCTTGCAGACAATATGGATGGCTGATGGTATCAGCCTAGCAGTATGTATTGGTCATTTTCATGTACTGATGGGATTAGTCCGGACAGTGCATGGTCCACTGAGTTAATCCTTCTATTCAGTACAGATAAGGCTAATCATATCAACCTATCAGTACGTATGGGCTAAACTTTTATTGCATAATGGACCAGTCTGGACAGTCCTTTGTCCATCTAGGCAGTACGGATGGCTGATCATATGAGCATATCATGTACTTATGGGACCACTCTGGACCATCCATGGTCTGTTGAATTAAATCTTTCCATTGAGTACGATGAAGGCTGATCATATCAGCCTATCAGTACGTATGGGTTGATTTTTCATGGCCTGGTGGACAAGTCTGGATAGTCCTTGGTCCACCCAGGCAGTACGGATGGATGATCATATCAGCCTATCAGTACATATGGGTCGATTTTTCATGGCCTAATGGACCACTCTGGACAATCCTTGTTCCATCCTTTTAGTACGGATGGATGATCGTATCAGCCTACCAGTCTGGACAGTCCTTGGTCCGTTCAGTTAAATCCTTCCATTAAGTACGGATAAGGCAGATCATATCAGCCTGTCAGTACGTGTGGGTCAATTTTTCATTGCCTGATGGACCAGTCTGGACAGTGCTTGGTCCTTCCAGGTAGTACGGATGGCTGATGGTATCAGACTATCAGTACGTATGGGTCATTTTTCATGTACTGATGGGATCAGTCCAAACAGTCCATGGTCCATTGAGTTAATCCTTCCATTCAGTACGGATAAGGCTGCTCATATCAGCCTATTAGTACGTATGGGTCGATTTTTCATGGCCTAGTGGACCAGTCTGGACAGTCCTTGGTCCATCCAGGCAGCACGGATGGATGATCGTATAAGCCTATCAGTATATATGGGTCATTTTTCATGTACTGATGGGACCAATCCGGAAAGTCCTTGGTCTGTTGAGTTAAATCCTTCCATTCAGTACGGTGAAGGCTGATCATATCAGCCTATCAGTACGTATGGGTCGATTTTTCATGGCCTCATGGACCAGTCTGGACAATCCTTGGTCCATCCTAGCAGTACGGATGGCTGATAAAATCAGCCTATCAGTATGTATGGGTCATTTTTCATGTACTGTTGGGACCAGTCTTGACAGTCCATGGTCCGTTGAGCTAAATCCTTCCATTAAGTAAGGATAAGGCTGATCATATAAACCTATCCGTACGTGTGGGTTTCTTTTTCATGGCCTAGTGGACAAGTATGGACAGTCCTTGGTCCATCCAGGCAGTTCGGATTGCTGATCATATAAGGCTATCAGTACGTATGGGTCATTTTTCATGCACTGATGAGATCAGTCCGGACAGTCCATGGGCCTAGTGGACCAGTCTGGAAAGTCCTTGGCCCTTCCAGGAAGTACGGATGGCTGATGGTATAAGCCTAGCAGTATGCATGGGTCATTTTCATGTACTGATAGGATTAGTCCGGACATTGCATGGTCCATTGAGTTAATCCTTCTATTCAGTACGGATAAGGCTGATCATATCAGCCTATTAATACGTATGGGTTGATTTTTCATGGCCTAATGGACCAGTCTAGACAGTCTGTGGTCCATCCAGGCAGTACGGATGGCTGATCGTATCAGCATATCATGTACTTATGGACCAGTATGGACAGTCCATGGTCTGTTGAATTACATCTTTCCATTTAGTAAGGTGAAGGCTGATCATATCAGCCTATCAGTATGTATGGGTCGATTTTTCATGGCCTGATGGACTAGTCTGGATAGTCCTTGGTCCACCCAGGCAGTACGGATGGATGATTGTATCAGCCTATCAGTACATATGGGTCATTTTTCATGTACTGATGGGAGCAGTCCAGACCGTCCATGGTCAGTTGAGTTAAATCCTTCCATTCAGTACGGATAAGGCTTATCATATAAGCCTATCAATACGTATGGGTCAATTTTTCATGGCCTAATGGACCAGTCTTGACAGTCCTTGGTCCTTCCACGCAATACAGATGGTTGATCGTATCAGCCTATCAGTAGGTATCGGTCATTTTTTATGTACTGATGATATTAGTCCGGACAGTCCATGGTCGGTTGAGTTAAATCCTTCCATACACTACGGTGAAGGCTGATCATATCAGCCTATCAGTACCTATGGGTTGATTTTTCTTCGCTTGGTGGACAAGTCTGGACAGGGCTTGGTCCATCCAGGCTGTACGGATGGCTGATCGTATTAGCCTATCAGTACATATGGGTCATTTTTCATGTACTGATGGGACCAGTCTGGACAGTCCATGGTCTGTTGAGTTAAATCATTCCATTATGTATGGATAAGGCAGATTATATCAGCCTATCAGTACGTGTGGGTCGATTTTTAATGGCCTGATCGACCAGTCTGGACAGTGCTTGGTCCTTCTAGGCAGTACGGATGGCTGATGGTATCAGCCTATCAGTACGTATGGGTGATTTTCATGTACTGATGAGACCCGTCCGGACAGTCCATGGTCCGTTGAATTAATCCTTCCATTCAGTACGGATAAGGCTGGTCATATCATCCTATCAGTACGTAGGGGTTGATTTTTCATGGCCTAATGGACCAGTCTGGACAGTCCTTGGTCTATCCAGGTAGTACGGATGGCTGATCGTATCAGCATATCAGTACATATGGGTCATTTTTCATGTACTGATGGAACTAGTCTGGACAGCCCATGGTCCGTTGAATTAAATCTTTCCATTCAGTATGGTGAAGGTTGATCATATTAGCCTATCAGTACGTATGGGTCGATTTTTCATTGCCTAATGGACCACTTTGGACAATCCTTGGTCCTTCCACGCAATACAGATGGCTGATCGTATAAGCCTATCAGTACGTATTGGTCATTTTTTATGTACTGATGGTATTAGTCCGGACAGTCCATGGTCGGTTGAATTCAATCCTTCCATACAGTACGGTGAAGGCTGATCATATCAGCCTATCAGTACATATGGGTTGATTTTTCATGGCTTGGTGGACCAGTCTGGACAGGGCTTGGTCCATCCAGGCTGTACGGATGGCTGATCGTATCAGCCTATCAGTACATATGGGTCATTTTTCATGTACTGATGGGACCAGTATGGACAGTCCATGGTCTGTTGAGTTAAATCATTCCATTATGTATGGATAAGGCAGATTATATCAGCCTATCAATACGTGTGGGTCGATTTTTAATGGCCTGATGGACCAGTCTGGACAGTGCTTGGTCCTTCTAGGCAGTACGGATGGCTGATGGAATCAGCCTATCAGTACGTATGGGTGATTTTCATGTACTGATGAGACCAGTCCGGACAGTCCATGGTCCGTTGAATTAATCCTTCCATTCAGTACGGATAAGGCTGGTCATATCATCCTATCAGTACGTAGGAATTGATTTTTCATGGCCTAATGGACCAGTTTGGACAGTCCTTGGTCTATCCAGGTAGTACGGATGGCTGATCGTATCAGCATATCAGTACATATGGGTCATTTTTCATGTACTGATGGAACTAGTCTGGACAGCCCATGGTCCGTTGAATTAAATCTTTCCATTCAGTATGGTGAAGGTTGATCACATCAGCCTATCAGTACGTATGGGTCGATTTTTCATTGCCTAATGGACCACTCTGGACAATCCTTGGTCCATCCTTTAAGTACGGATGGCTGATCGTATCAGCCTATCAGTATGTATGTGTCATTTTTCATGTACTGATAGGACCAGTCTGGACAGTCCATGGTCCGTTGAGTTAAATCGTTCCATTAAGTACGGATAAGGCAGATCATATCAGCCTATCAGTACGTGTGGGGTTATTTTTCATTGCCTGATGGACCAGTCTGGACAGTGCTTTGTCCTTCCAGGCAGTACCAGATGGCTGATGGTATCAGACTATCAGTACGTATGGATCATTTTTCATGTACTGATGGGATCAGTCCGGACAGTCCATGGTCCATTGAGTTAATCCTTCCATTCAGTACGGATAAGGCTGATCATATCAGCCTATTAGTAGGTATGGGTCGATTTTTCATGGCCTAGTGGACCAGTCTGGACAGTCCTTGGTCCATCAAGGCAGCACGGATGGATGATCGTATCAGCCTATCAGTATACGTGTGTCATTTTTTATGTACTTATGGGACCAGTCCGGACAGTCCATGGTCCGTTGTGTTAAATCCTTCCATTCAGTACAAACAAGGATGATTATATCAGCCTATCAATATGTATGGGTCGATTTTTCCTGGCATCATGGACCAGTCTTGACAGTCCTTGGTCCTTCCAGGCAATATAGATGGCTGATGGTATCAGCCTATCAGTACGTATGGGTCATTTTTCATGTACTGATGATGTTAGTCTGGACAGCCCATGGTCCGTTGAGTTAAATCCTTCCATTTAGTATGGTTAAGGCTGATCATATCAACCTATCAGTACGTATGGGTCGATTTTTCATGTCATGGACCACTCTGGACAGTCCTTGGTCCATCCAGGCAGTACGGATGTCTGATCGTATCAGCCTATCAGTACCTATGGGTCATTTTTCATGTACTGATGGGACCAGTATGGAAAGTCCATAGTCCGTTGAGTTAAATACTTCCATTTAATACGAATAAGGCAGATCATATGAGCCTATCAGTACGTTTGGGTCGATTGTTCATTTCTTGATGGACCAGTCTGGACTNGGCAGTACGGATGTCTGATCGTATCAGCCTATCAGTACCTATGGGTCGTTTTTCATGTACTGATGGGACCAGTATGGAAAGTCCATAGTCCGTTGAGTTAAATACTTCCATTTAATACGAATAAGGCAGATCATATGAGCCTATCAGTACGTTTGGGTCGATTGTTCATTTCTTGATGGACCAGTCTGGACAGTGCTTGTCCTTCCAAACAGTATGGATGGCTGATGGTATCAGACTATTTATACGTATGGGTCATTTTTCATGTACTGATGGGATCAGTCCGAAAAAGTCCATGGTCCATTGAGTTAATCCTTCCATTCAGTACGGATAAAACTGATCATATCAGCCTATTAATACGTATGGGTCGATTTTTCATGGCCTAGTGGACCAGTCTGGACAGTCCTTGGTCCATCCAGGCAGCACAGATGGATGATCGTATCAGCCTATCAGTATATATGGGTCATTTTTCATGTACTGATGGGACCACTCCGGACAGTCCATGGTCCGTTGAGTTAAATCCTTCCATTCAGTACGGTGAAGGCTGATCATATCAGCCTATCAGTACGTATGGGTCGATTTTTCTTGGCCTCATGGACCAGTCTGGACAATCCTTGGTCCATCCTAGCAGTACGGATGGCTGATCGTATCAGCCTATCAGTATATATGGGTCATTTTTCATGTACTGATGGGACAAGTCTTGATAGTCCATGGTCCATTGAGTTAATCCTTCCATTCAGTACGGATAAGGTTGATCATATCAGCCTATTAGTACGTATGGGTCGCTTTTCCATGGCCTAGTGGACCAGTCTTGACAGTCCTTGGTCCATCCAGGCAGCACAGATTGCTGAAGGTATCAGCCTATCAGTACGTATGGGTCATTTTTCATGTAATGATGATGTTAGTCTGGACAGTCCATGGTCCGTTGAGTTAAATCCGTCCATTCAGTATGGTTAAGGCTGATCATATCAGCCTATCAGTACGTATGGGTCAATTTTTTATGTCCTGATGGACCACTCTGGACAGTCCTTGGTCCATCCAGGCAGTACGGATGTCTGATCGTATCAGCCTATCAGTACCTATGGGTCATTTTTCATGTACTGATGGGACCAGTATGGAAAGTCCATGGTCCGTTGAGTTAAATACTTCCATTTAATAAGAATAAGGCAGATCATATCAGCCTATCAGTACGTTTGGGTTGATTTTTCATTGCTTGATTGACCAGTCTGGACAGTGCTTGGTCCTTCCAGGTAGTAAGGATGGCTGATGGTATCATACTATCAGTACGTATGGGTCATTTTTCATGTACTGATGGGATCAGT
>MU106236.1:65255-82116 GCA_012274485.2 Sinapis alba
GGACAGTCCATGGTCTGTTGAGTTAAATCATTCCATTCTGTATGGATAAGTCTGATTATATCAGCCTATCAGTACGTGTGGGTCGATTTTTAATTGCCTGATGGCCCAGTCTGGACAGTGCTTGGTCCTTCTAGGCAGTACGGATGGCTGATGGTATCAGCCTATCAGTACGTATGGGTGATTTTCATGTACTTATGGGACCAGTCCAGACAGTGCATGGTCCATTTAGTTAATCCTTCTATTCAGTACGAATAATTCTGGTCTTATCAGCCTATCAGTACGTAGGGGTTGATTTTTCATGGCCTAATGGACAAGTCTGGACAGTCCTTGGTCCATCCAGGTAGTACGGATGGCTGATCGTATCAGCCTATCAATACATATGGGTAATTTTTCATGTACTGATTGGACCAGTCCGGACAGTCCATGTTCCATTGAATTAATCCTTCCATTCTGTACATATAAGGTTGATCATATCAGCCTATTAGTATGTATGGGTCGATTTTTCATGTCCTAGTGGACCAGTCTGGACAGTCTTTGGCCCTTCGAGACAGTACGGATGGCTGATGGTATCAGCCTAGCAGTATGTATGGGTTATTTTCATGTACTGATGGGATTAGTCTGGACCGTGCATGGTCCATTGAGTTAATCCTTCTATTCAGTATGGATAAGGCTGATCATATCAGCCTATTAGTACGTATGGGTTGATTTTTCATGGCTTGATGGACCAGTCTGGACAGTCCTTGGTCCATCCAAGTAGTACGGATGGCTGATCGTATCAGCATATCAGTACTTATGGGTCATTTTTCATGTACTGATGGGACCAGTCCGGACAGTCCATGGTCCATTGAGTTAATCCTTCCATTCAGTACGGATAAGGCTGATCATATCAACCTATTAGTACGTATGGTCGATTTTAATGGCCTGATTGACCAATCTAGATAGTCCTTGGTCCATCCAGGCAGAATGGATGGATGATCGTATCGGCCTATCAGTACATATGGGTCATTTTTCATGTACTGATGGGACCAGTCCAGACAGTCCATGGTCCGTTGAGTTAAATCCTTCCATTCAATACGAATAAGGCTGATCATATCAGCCTATAAATACGTATGGGTCAATTTTTCATGGCCTCATGGACCATTCTTGACAGTCCTTGGTCCTTCCAGGCAATACAGATGGTTGATCGTATCAGCCTATCAATATGTATGTATCATTTTTCATGTACTGATGATATTAGTTCGGACAGTCCATGGTCCGTTCAGTTAAATCCTTCCATTCAGTACAGTGAAGGGTGATCATATCAGCCTATCAGTACCTATGGGTCGATTTTTCATGGCTTGGTGGACCAGTCTGGACAGGGCCTTGTCCATCCAGGCTGTATGGATGGATGATCGTATCAGCCAATCAGTATGTATGGGTCATTTTTCATTTACTGATGGGACCACTCTGGACAGTCCATGGTCTGTTGAGTTAAATCATTCCATTCTGTATGGATAAGTCTGATTATATCAGCCTATCAGTATGTGTGGGTTGATTTTTAATTGCCTGATGGCCGAGTCTGGACAGTGCTTGGTCCTTCTACGCAGTACAGATGGCTGATGGTATCAGCCTATCAGTACGTATGGGTGATTTTCATGTACTTATGGGACCAGTCTAGATAGTGCATGGTCCATTGAGTTAATGCTTCTATTCAGTACGGATAAGGCTGGTCATAACAGCCTATCAGTACGTAGGGGTTGATTTTTCATGGCCTAATGGACCAGTATAGACAGTCCTTGCTCCATCCAGGTAGTACGGATGGCTGATCGTATCAGCATATCAGTACGTATGGGTCATTTTTCATGTACTGATTGGACCAGTCCGGACAGTCCATGGTCCATTGAATTAATCCTTCCATTCAGTACAGATTAGGCTGATCATATCAGCCTATTAGTACGTATGGGTCGATTTTTCATGGCCTAGTAGACCAGTCTGGACCGTCCTTGGCCCTTCCAGACAGTACGGATGGCTGATGGTATCAGCCTAGCAGTATGTATGGGTCATTTTCATGTACTGATGGGATTAGTCTGGACAGTGCATGGTCCATTGAGTTAATCCTTCTATTTAGTACGGATAAGGCTGATCATATCAGCCTATTATTACGTATGGGTTGATTTTTCATGGCCTGATGGACCAGTCTGGACAGTCCTTGGTCCATCCAAGTAGTACGGATGGCTGATCGTATCAGCATATCAGTATATATGGGTCATTTTTCATGTACTAATGGGACCAATCCGGACAGTTCTTGGTCCGTTGAGTTAAATCCATCCATTCAGTACGGTGAAGGCTGATCATATCATCCTATCAGTACGTATGGGTCCATTTTTCATGGCCTCATGGACCAGTCTGGACATTCCTTGGTCCATCCTAGCAGTACGGATGGATGATCGTATCAGCCTATCAGTATGTATGGGTCATTTTTCATGTAATGATGGGACCAGTCTTGATAGTCCATGGTCCGTTGAGCTAAATCCTTCCATTCAGTACGGATAATGCTGATCATATCAGCCTATCCGTACGTGTGGGTTGATTTTTCATGGCCTGGTGGACCAGTCTGGACAGGGCTTGGTCCATCAAGGCTGTATGGATGGCTGATCGTATCAGCCAATCAGTACGTATGGGTCATTTTTCATGTACTGATGGGACCACTCTGGACAGTCCATGGTCTGTTGAGTTAAATCATTCCATTCTGTATGGATAAGTCTGATTATATCAGCCTATCAGTACGTGTGGGTCAATTTTTAATTGCTTGATGGCCCAGTCTGGACAGTGCTTGGTCCTTCTAGGCAATACGGATGGCTGATGGTATCAGCCTATCAGTATGTATGGGTGATTTTCATGTACTTATGGGACCAGTTCAGACAGTGCATGGTCCATTGAGTTAATCCTTCTATTCAGTACGGATAAGGCTGGTCATATCAGCCTATCGGTACGTAGGGGTTCATTTTTCATGGCCTAATGGACCAGTCTGGACAGTCCTTGGTCCATCCAGGTAGTACGAATGGCTGATCGTAGCAGCATATCAGTACGTATGGGTAATTTTTCATGTACTGATTGGACCAGTCCAGACAGTCCATGGTCCATTGAATTAATCCTTCCATTCAGTACAGATAAGGCTGATCATATCAGCCTACTAGTACGTATGGGTCGATTTTTCATGGCCTAGTGGACCAGTCTGGACAGTCCTTGGCCCTTCCAGACAGTACGGATGGCTGATGGTATCAGCCTAGCAGTATGTATGGGTCATTTTCATGTACTGATGGGATTACTCCGGACAGTGCATGGTCCATTGAGTTAATCCTTCTATTCAGTACAGATAAGGCTGATCATATCAGCCTATTAGTACGTATGGGTTGATTTTTCATGGCCGGATGGACCAGTCTGGAAAGTCCTTGGTCCATCCAAGTAGTACGGATGGCTGATCATATCAGCATATCAGTACTTATGGGTCATTTTTCATGTACTGATGGGACCAATCCGGACAGTTCTTGGTCCGTTGAGTTAAATCCTTCCATTCAGTACGGTGAAGGGTGATCATATCAACTTATCAGTACGTATGGGTCGATTTTTCATGGCCTCATGGACCAGTCTGGAAAATCCTTGGTCCATCCTAGCAGCACAGATGGCTGATCGTAACAGCCTATCAGTATGTATGGGTCATTTTTCATGTACTGATGGGACAAGTCTTGATAGTCCATGGTCCGTTGAGCTAAATCCTTCCATTCAGTACGGATAAGGCTGGTCATATCAACCTATCCGTACGTGTGGGTTGATTTTTCATGGCATAGTAGACCAGTCTGGACATTCCTTAGTCCATCCAAGCAGTTCAGATTGCTGATCATATCAGCCTATCAGTCTGTATAGGTCATTTTTCATGTACTGATGAGACCAGTCTGGACAGTCCATGGTCCGTTGAATTAATCCTTCCATTCATTATGGATAAAGCTTATCATATCAGCCTATCAATACTTATTGGTCGATTTCATGGCCTGATGGACCAGTCTAGATAGTCCTTTGTCCATCCAGGCAGAACGGATGGATGATCGTATCAGCCTATTAGTACATATGGGTCATTTTTCATGTACTGATGGGACGAGTCCTGACAGTCCATGGTCTGTTGAGTTATATCCTTCCATTCCGTACGGATTAGGCTGATCATATAAGCCTATCAATACGTATGGGTCGATTTTTCATGGCCTCATGGACCAGTCTTGACAGTCCTTGGTCCTTTCAGGCAATACATATGGTTGATCGTATCAGCCTATCAGTACGTATGGGTCATGTTTCATGTACTGATGATATTAGTCCGGACAGTCCATGGTCCGTTCAGTTAAATCCTTCCATTCAGTACAATGAAGGCTGATCATATCCGCCTATCAGTACCTATGGGTCGATTTTCATGGCCTGGTGGACCAGTCTGGACAGGGCTTGGTCCATCCAGGTTGTACGGATGGCTGATCGCATTAGCCAATCAGTACGTATGGGTCATTTTTCATCTACTGATGGGACCACTCTGGACAGTCCATGGTCTGTTGAGTTAAATCATTCCATTTTGTATGGATATGGCTGATTATATCAGCCTATCAGTACTTGTGGGTCGATTTTTAATGGCCTGATGGCCCAGTCTGGACAGTGCTTGGTCCTTCTAGGCAGTATGGATGGCTGATGGTATCAGCCTATCAGTACGTATGGGTGATTTTTTCATGTACTTATGGGAGCAGTCTAGACAGTGCATGGTCCATTGAGTTAATCCTTCTATTCAGTACGGATAAGGCTTGTCATATCAGCCTATCAGTACGTTGGGGTTGATTTTTCATGGCCTAATTGACCAGTCTGGACAGTCCTTGGTCCATTCAGGTAGTACGGATGGCTGATCGTATCAGCATATCAGTACATATGGGTCATTTTTCATGTACTGATGGGACCAGTCCGGACAGTCCATCGTTCATTGAGTTAATCCTTCCATTCAGTACGGATAAGGCCGATCATATCAGCCTATTAGTATGTATGGGTCGATTTTTCATGGCCTAGTGGACCAGTCTGGAAAGTCCTTGGCCCTTCCAGGCAGTACGGATGGCTGATGGTATCAGCCTAGCAGTATGTATGGGTCATTTTCATGTACTGATGGGATTAGTCCGGACAATGCATGGTCCATTGAGTTAATCCTTCTCTTCAGTACGGCTAAGGCTGATCATATCAGCCTATTGATATGTATGCGTTGATTTTTCATGGCATAATGGACCAGTCTGGACAGTCCGTGGTCCATCCAGGCAGTACGGATGGCTGATCGTATCAGCATATCATGTACTTATGGGACCAGTCTGGACAGTCCATGGTCCGTTGAATTAAATCTTTCCTTTTAGTAAAGTGAAGGCTGATCATATCACCCTATCAGTATGTATGGGTCGATTTTTCATGGCTGATGGACTAGTCTGGATAGTCCTTGGTCCATCCAGGCAGCACGGATGGATGATCGTATCAGCCTATCAGTACATATGGGTCATTTTTCATGTACTGATGGGACTAGTCCAGACAGTCCATGGTCCGTTGAGTTAAATCCTTCCATTCAGTACGGATAAGGATGATCATATCAGCTTATCAATACGTATGGGTCGATTTTTCATGGCCTAATGGACCAGTCTTGATAGTCCTTGGTCCTTCCACGCAATACAGATGGCTGATCGTATCATCCTATCAGTACGTATGAGTCATTTTTCATGTACTGATGATATTAGTCCGGACAGTCCATGGTCCGTTGAGTTAAATCCTTCCATACACTATGCTGAAGGCTGATCATATCAGCCTATCAGTACCTATGGGTTGATTTTTCATGGCCTGGTGGACCAGTCTGGACAGGGATTGGTCCTTCCATTCAGTACGGATGGCTGATCGTATCAGCCTATCAGTACATATGGGTCATTTTTCATGTACTGATGGGATCAGTCTAGACAGTCCATGGTTTGTTGAGTTAAATCATTCTATTCTGTATCGATAAGGCAGATTATATCAGCCTATCAGTACGTGTGGGTCAATTTTTAATGGCATGATGGACCAGTTAGGACAGTGCTTGGTCCGTCTAGACAGTACGGATGGCTGATTGTATCAGCCTATCAGTACGTATGGGTGATTTTCATGTCTTGATGAGACCAGTCCGGACAGTCCGTGGTCCGTTGAATTAATCCTTCCATTCAATACGGATACGGCTGGTCATATCAGCCTATCAGTACATAGGGGTTGATTTTTCATGGCCTAATGGACCAGTCTGGACAGTCCTTGGTCCATCCAGGTAGTACGGATGGCTGATCGTATCAGCATATCAATACGTATGGGCCATTTTTCATGTACTGATGGAACTAGTCTGGACAGCCCATGGTCCGTTGAATTAAATCTTTCCATTCAGTATGGTGAAGGTTGATCATATCAGCCTATCAGTACATATGGGTCGATTTTTCATGGCCTAATGGACCACTCTGGACAATCCTTAGTCCATCCTTGCAGTACGGATGGCTTATCGTATCAGCCTATCAGTATGTATGGGTCATTTTTCATGTACTGATAGGACCAGTCTGGACAGTCCATGGTCCGTTGAGTTAAATCCTTCCATTAAGTACGGATAAGGAAGATAATATCAGCCTATCAGTACGTGTGGGTCGATTTTTCATTGCTTGATGGACCAGTCTGGACAGTGCTTCGTCCTTCCAGGCAGTACAGATGGCTGATGGTATCAGACTATCAGTACGTAAGGGTCATTTTTCATGTACTGATGGGATCAGTCCGAACAGTCATTGAGTTAATCCTTCCATTCAGTACGGATAAGGCTGATCATATCAGCCTATTAGTACGTATTGGTCGATTTTTCATGGCCTAGTGGACCAGTCTGGACAGTCCTTGTTCCATCCAGGCAGCACGGATGGATGATCATATCAACCTATCAGTATATATGGGTCATTTTTCATGTACTGATGGGACCACTCCGGACAGTCCATGGTCCGTTGAGTTAAATCCTTCCATTCAGTACAAATTAGGATGATTATATCAGCCTATCAATACGTATGGGTCGATTTTTCCTGGCCTCATGGACCAGTCTTGACAGTCCTTGGTCCTTCCAGGCAATACCGATGGCTAATGTGTTGGGGATAGATTGCATCTACCCCCATAGGCCCATCTTAACGAGATCTCGGCCCAGAGAGAGTATCGAAGTCGGCCCATAAGGCCCAGATCACCGACTTCAAAGGTGACTATATAAAGAGAAGGTTGAATGAGAGAGAGATACACAAAAACATTGGAGAATAAGCCTAGAAACTAGGGTTTCCTTTGGATTGCTTGTTCTTGATTTATTCTTCATATAAACTGTCAAATTCATTCAATAAAGATTCACTTCGTTCTTAGATCATCTATTGGCTAAAACTCACCATCGAAATCGATTCACCAATCTAGGTTACCGATTTCAGATTCAACAATTGGCGCCGTCTGTGGGAAATTCGGCCGATAGTAACGATCAAGAACGTCGATCAAGAACGTCGATCAAGATAATGATAGGATCTCCGACGAATCCACCAGGTCAACATCCAGTCGACCTAAACACTGTTCTCGCGTCTCTCGTTGCCGTGGTTCAATGCCTTGACCAGCAAGAAGCCGCAAACAAAGCGACTCAGGAACGTCTGGATACGATCGCTGATGCTTGTCTTCCTCCAACGCAGGCCGACAATCAAAATCCGGATACCGCTCGTCGACGTCTCTTCCAGACTACGATGCACAACCAAGCAACCGATCAGGCGACCAACGAAGAACTCCAGCGTCTTCAAGGGACTATCAAAGATATGTCGTCTAAAATTCATCAAGCCACCAGTTTCGCTCCGGAAATCGATCGAGTTCTGGAAGCAACTCAGAAAACTCCCTTCACCCAAAAGATAACCGATATCCGAGTTTGACACCAGGATAAACTCCGGATACCATCTTTCTGCGGCGATTCTGACCCTAGTGATCACATGACTAGCTTCAACATCGCTATGGGCCGAGCCTATTGTACTGTAGAAGAACGAGATGCCGGCTACTGCCAACTCTTTGTCGAAAGCCTGGCAGGACCGGCCCTCACTTGGTTTTCTCGGCTAACCGCTAATTCCATTAGCACTGCAGTAGATGCATTACGTAATGCATTATGGATCAAGTCATCCTTCCGATCTGACCTATACACCAACAGTACAATTTCTCTGGAGGACGCCCTCCACAGAGCCAATTGTTTCATACGGATGGAAGAGGACAACGTGGCTTATACAGCAAAACAGAACGCGTTGGAAGCCCAGTTGACCACAAAAACGGCTTCTGTCACCCAGGAACCACGGCATGGTGGAATCTACTTCCAGAAATGAATTACTCTCTTTCATGGATGCATTTTCGGGTTATAATCAGATCATGATGCACCCCGATGATCGTGAAAAGACATCGTTCATCACCGACAGAGGGACATACTGCTACCGAGTAATGCCTTTCAGACTCAAGAACGCAGGGGCCACCTACCAACGATTCGTCAACAGATTGTTTGCCGACAAGCTGGGAATCACTATGGATGTTTACATCGACGATATGCTCGTCAAATCGCTCATCGCAAAGGATCATATTCGGCATCTCTCTGAGTGCTTCGAGACCCTAAACAAATACGGGATGAAACTCAATCCGGCAAAATGCACTTTCGGAGTCACCTCGGGCGAGTTTCTCGGATATATCGTGACCCAACGAGGTATCAAAGCGAACCCAAAACAAATCTCTGCAGTCCTAGATCTCCCCGATCCAAAGATGTCTCGAGAAATTCAGCGCCTTACTGTCAGAGTGGCGGCCCTCAACCGATTCATTTCCAGGTCCACCGACAAGTGCCTCCCATTCTACGAGTTACTACGAGGAAACAAAAAATTCCTGTGGGACGAAGCATGTGAAAAGACCTTCGCCGCGCTGAAGCGATATTTGACTACCCCACCGGTCCTGGCGAAACCCGACGCAGGCGATACCCTGTATCTCTACATCACTGTCTCTCCATCCGTGGTCAGTAGCGTTCTCGTTAAAGAAGATCGAGGCGAGCAGCATCCTGTTTTCTACACTAGCAAACGCCTAACCGACGCCGAGACAAGATACCCTACGCTCGAAAGAATGGCCCTCGCAATTGTCACTTCGGCAAGGAAGTTACGTCCTTATTTCCAATCCCACTCTATCGTAGTCCTCACCGACCTCCCTCTGCGGACCATACTGCAGAATGCAAATCAATCAGGGAGACTCTCGAAATGGGCCATCGAGCTCAGCGAATACGATATCACATATAAAGGCAGGCCAACCATCAAAGCCCAAGTTTTGGCCGACTTCATTATCGAAATTCCTCCCGATCAAGCATCAGAACTCGAGATCCCAGTCAACAGTTCGATCCTGCACGTCGACGGGGCCTCATCTAATAAAGGGTCTGGGATAGGTGTCCACCTCCAATCACCCACCGGCGAACTCATCGAACAATCGTTTCGACTTGGGTTCGTGGCATCAAACAACGAGGCCGAATACGACGCACTGATTGCTGGCCTTCGCCTGGCAAAAGTGGTCGGAGCAAAGCGGTTACAAGCCTTTTGCGACTCTCAACTCGTCGCGAGCCAGTACAGCGGCGACTATGAGGCAAAAAATTTAGCCGCCGAATTCGATCAATTCGACCTCACTAAGGTCCCTCGAGAAGAGAACTGCTTCGCAGACGCACTTGCCGCATTAGGGAGTAGTCAACGGGATCAAATCAGAAGGAAAATCCCGGTACATACATTAGAAAGACCGAGCATCACGCTACCTAGTGGTGATAATATTCTAGCCATCTCTTCTAACACCGCCGAGATCAGTTCCCAAGGACCAACCGAAGACGACTGGCGGACTCCCTTTCTTGATTACCTCGACAGAGGAATACTTCCCACGGACAAATGGGAATCTCGTCGACTTAAAGCCAAAAATTCGAATTATGTATCGATAGACGGCAAACTTCACCGATGGACGGCAAACAAATTACTCCTTACTTGCGTCGGAATGCAAGAAGCAGAGCTCGTCATGATGGAAACCCACGAGGGCGAAGGGGGTAACCATGGCGGAGGTCGATCTCTCTCGTTAAAACTGAAAACTCAAGGTCATTACTGGCCAACCACGGTCGGTGACTGCGAAGAATATGCGTCCCGATGCGAGAAATGTCAACGACATGCCCCTAACATACACTCTCCCACCGAGTTGTTGAAAACATCATCGGCGCCTTACCCGTTCATGCGATGGGCGATGGATATCGTCGGTCCCCTGCCGAGCTCTAGACAAAGACGTTTTCTGCTCGTCATGACCGATTACTTCACAAAATGGGTTGAAGCAAAAGCTTACGTCCAAGTCACCGAGAAGGAGGTCCAGAGTTTCGTCTGGAAATACATCATATGCCGACACGGATAGCCTTACGAAATCGTAACCGACAATGGAAGCCAGTTCACCTCTACCAAATTCTGTGAATTCTGCGAGAAGTGGAGAATCCGTCTCAACTACTCAACTCCCAGATATCCGCAAGGGAACAGGCAAGCGGAGGCAACGAATAAAGTCATTATCGACGGGATTAAAAAGAGGCTTGATCTAAAGAAAGGACATTGGGCGGACAAGTTAGATGGAGTACTTTGGTCTCATCGCACAAAACCCCTTTTTCCTTTGCTTACGGCGTCGAAGCAATGGCTCCAGCCGAGGTCAATGTCACCAGTTTCAGAAGACTAAAGCTCCCTCAAAATCAAGATCTCAATCACGACATGATGATCGACGCTCTCGATCAACTCGAAGAAAGTCGGGATCAGGCTCTGTTACGGATTCAGAACTATCAACATCTCGCTGAATCCTACTACAACAGAAAAGTCCGATCACGTCCAATACAACTTGGCGATCTCGTCCTCCGAAAAGTCTTCGAAAATACCAAGGAATGGAGGGCAGGTAAACTCGGCATAACTGGGAAGGGCCCTACAAAGTCACGCACGTGGTTAAACAGGAGTTTATCGACTCGAAACATCTTCCGGCGAGCAAATACCGAGATCTTGGAACTCAATCAACTTGAAGCGTTATTTTGGCGCTTAGAGGAAGAAAAAAGAAATACTAGTGACTTGATCCCTTCTCGGGTACGTAGGCAGCTTTTAACCAAGTTCAGTTGCAAAAAAAAAAGAAAAAAAAAGAACTACGAGTGACTTGATCCCTTCTCGGGTACGTAGGCAGCCTTTAACCGGGTTCAGTTACAAAAAAAATAAAAATATATATATATATATATATACTTTATATATATGCGCATTCGCATGACGATCTTCCCGTGATAACTATTCGGCTAAACCTAACTCGGTTCTCGTCGAATTCAGTCACCTTCTCTTCTTCAAAAGAACAGAAAGTCGGCACGTAATCCACAGTAGGACATCGCGCCGAAAGGACTTACTTTATCTTATGTCCTGATCAGACAGTTAAGAGTTCAGAAATCGAATGATATCATATCACAGTAGATAAAAGGAAAGACTATTTGAAACACTTTGAAAGGTTTTAAGTATGTTTCTTCCTAGACTTCACATGGTGACATTGTCGGCCTATCTGACGAGATAGTTCCTATTTGTTTACCTAGTAAGTAACACGAAGTATGGACATTGGTACGATTATCATATCGGTTGATGCTCTTAATGCTTCGTAATAAAAATTGAGAAAAAATAACATACTTCATAAAAAGAGCCAAACTCGGCAATAAGTCTTTACATAAAACATAATAAAAAGAGTACAACCTCCTATCCGGAGCGAAGATCATCGATGTCTTGGGGAGAAAATACCGCCATATTGGAGCCATGCTCATCTATCCCAATCGGAGTGAGGTCGATTTCCGAGGCTTCGACGACTTCCATTTCTTGGAGCTCTCCGTGATACTTCATCTCATCGGCCCTGGCCTGTTGAAGGATCTCCTCCATTGTTAAACCCTGTGAATGGATCTTCTCGAGGCTTTCTCTAATTCCCTTCGCTTGGGAGAACAGAGCCAGCTTGGATTGGATGGTTGGTTGCTCCTCGATAAACTGGCGCATCTTCTCGTATGTCGGCGCAATCTGGTTCTTCAGGACGGAGTCAACCTGGAGTCTCTCCTTTCTGGCCTCATGCTCTCGATATTCCCTCAACCTCTTGGTTGTCGTCTCAAACCTCGAAAGAATCTCGGCGTTTTCTTGCTCCAAGTTGCGGCATCGAGTCTCAAGGCCGCTCTTTAAAGCTTTAAGCTCTTCTAGCTCCTTCGAGAGAGCCTCAGCATTCTCCACGGCTGCAACCTTCTCTGCGGTTAATGTACCAATCTGCTCCTCATATGAGCCGCATTTATAGGCCAGCTCGGCAATCTCCCGCCTCTTCTTCTTCAGAGCGCCAGTTTTTGACGTTATCTTCTCGTCTTGAGCCTTCAACTTGGCTTCATAGTCCCTCACCATGAGGTTCGCACTCCCAAAAAACTAAAAGGAAAAGAAGATTGTGAGATGATGTCGCATATAAAATAAGTTAAAACACATTGAGGAATGCTTACAATAGCCCCAGCTCGAGTCATCTCGCGATATCGGTTACCCTGCGAGAGTTCTTCCAGCTCAGGCATTCCTTTCTTTTTGAGCTGGATCTGCCGGAATAAACGTGCAGGTGCTTCGCTGTCCTCGACAAAAGGGACAGAAGTATGCTGGTAGCGGAAGTCGAGGACATGGGGATATCTAACTACTTCCTCTCGGTCGGTCGCATCGGCTTCGACGGCTTGTGCATCATGAACTTCTATTTCTTGGGGAATCACCGGTTGTTCCCCATGTGGCATCTCGTCGGCAGTGACAGCACCCATCGAGACAGCAGGAGAAAGCAGAGGTAACTCTTCTCGCAAAAGCCCTTGGTGTTGGCTGATGTCATCCGCATTTTCAGTTGGCCCCTCATTCAAAGAAGATCGGGTTGGGCCACTCCTGTCGGGCGATTCCTCGGCACTTGTTGGGCCTCCTTCTCTTAACAGGACGGCCAGTATCAGGCGAACCGCCTCCGTGAACCAGAGTACCAATTGTATCGGCATAAGAGGGGAGAGATGCGAGATTGATTTTTCCCATTCTCGGATTGCAATATGGCGAGGAGTCGGTAGCTGCATTTTTTCATCCAAGTACTTTGTCAACACAAATAATATCAGAAGATAAGACAGTTGAAGGATATCTTACCTCGGCTAAGTCTCTTTAAAGCGGCTTGAATGCGGGCTTCGCTGATATCAGGCCAGTGTTGGTGGCTCAGTGTCCTAATGGCTTCTACTTCTTCTAAAAAAGATTGGGTACCACCTTGCGACCACTTGGAAAGCCGATCTGCATCAAAAAGGAAAACAGATGAAGTGGATCAGTAGAATTGCAGTAAAGTCAGATCTCGGGAGTCATACCAATGTTAGCATTGAAATAGCCATTCAAAACTATGGAAGGGTCTTCGAAGGAAGCATCGTTAATCTTGACGTAGAAGTAGTCCCGGTTCCAGAAGTTGACTTTGGATGGCTTCCAGGTGATAACGTTGTATTTCGGGACCATCTTCCCATAGAAGAATCCCGTTTTTGCCGTGATACTAGGCGTCGTAAGCTCCTCGAAAAGACAAACCGACATCGAGATGCCCAACTCGGCAGCAAGGACAGTAAGGGTGACCAGGATTCTGATCCCGTTGGCAGTGTATTGATCGAGAGCTATCCTCCTCCTATGGCAGTATGTCGTCAAGAACTCCGGTAGAGGCCACTATAAAGAACAACTAGTGAACCACGATTCATAGACGCATGCATATCCCGCAGGAGGAGTCCAAGGTCTCTGGTGGTCAGCCGGGATGAGGAATGAGAACCCCGCAGGCGGATTGGTCTGAAGAATCAATCTACGAACACTCTTGAACGTCGATCGAGTGGGGAAATGGTTCTCCCACCTTTGATTCTTCTTAATACTCAGACGACGCTCCTGCTCCGGATCAATTTCTTCGTCAAATTCAAAATCAGTCCCGGTCCAACGCATCGGAAGCAGGTCGGCTAGATGCAGGCTTATCTCCTTCTCGGCTGCGGTTTTATCCTTGGAAGAAGGAGGAAATTCTTCTGGTTGTGAACTCGGTAGTACCTCCTCTGCCGCGTCATCTACGGCGGCCTGACCTGAAGCATCTCTATCCTCGAGATCCAGGCTGAATTGAACGATGTCACGCTCGTTCTCGTTCAATACAGCCGAGTCTTCACTCGTCGGTCTCGGAATCATTCCTCCGAGTGTAATCGCTCTAGGACCGAGAAGTCATGGAGAGCTGCCGCTATCGGAATCAGATGCGGTGGCGATTGCTTTTCCTTTCAATGAGCAACGGCGGATGGGAGAAGTCATCTTGATCGGAAGTAAAAATTTCTAGAGAGAGAAAGAAGAGAGAAGTCAGAGAGAATGAGAATACCTTATCAAAGAAGCGAACAACAGATAAGAAGAATCAGAAGTGGAAGGGGGTCTTTATAGAAAACGTAGTGCGGAAGACGAGCAGTCGTCATAATTAGGTTTAAAAACCTATGAACGATGATACGTGCCACACTAGCTCCGTATCTCGAGGTAACATAGAAGAAAGACGTGGAGCAGCGCGTAGTTGTTACGGAAGAACATACCGAGATAGGTTGTAAAACTGAGGATGACTTTGAAGCTCAATAACCGAGATCCCGACATCAACGAACCCATACAAAGAAATTCATCGGAGAGTAACGAGATGACACTTTCGACGAAATGGGGGGGGACTTATTGTTGGGGATAGATTGCATCTACCCCCATAGGCCCATCTTGACGAGATCTCGGCCCAGAGAGAGTATCGAAGTCGGCCCATAAGGCCCAGATCACCGACTTCAAAGGTGACTATATAAAGAGAAGGTTGAATGAGAGAGAGATACACAAAAACATTGGAGAATAAGCCTAGAAACTAGGGTTTCCTTTGGATTGCTTGTTCTTGCTTTATTCTTCATATAAACTCTCAAATATATTCAATAAAGATTCAATCGTTCTTAGATCATCTATTGGCTAAAACTCACCATCGAAATCGATTCACCAATCTAGGTTACCGATTTCAGATTCAGCATAATGGTATCAGCCTTTCAATACGTATGGGTCATTTTTCATGTACTGATGGGACCAGTTTTGGCAGTCCATGGTCCGTTGAGCTAAATCCTTCCATTCAGTACGGATAAGGCTGAGCATATCAGCCTATACGTACGTGTGGGTTGGTTTTTCATGGCCTAGTGGACTAGTCTGGACAGTCCTTGGTCCATCCAGGCAGTTCGGATTGCTGATTGTATCAGCCTATCAATACGTATGATGGGTCGATTTTTCATGGCCTCATGGACCAGTCTGGAAAATCCTTGGTCCATCCTAGCAGTACGGATGGCTGATCGTATCAGCCTATCAGTATGTATGGGTCATTTTTCATGTACTGATGGGACCAGTCTTGACAGTCCATGGTCCGTTGAGGTAAANAGTTCGGATTGCTGATTGTATCAGCCTATCAATACGTATGATGGGTCGATTTTTCATGGCCTCATGGACCAGTCTGGAAAATCCTTGGTCCATCCTAGCAGTACGGATGGCTGATCGTATCAGCCTATCAGTATGTATGGGTCATTTTTCATGTACTGATGGGACCAGTCTTGACAGTCCATGGTCCGTTGAGGTAAATGCTTCCATTCATTACGGATAAGGCTGATCATATCAGCCTATCCGTACGTGTGGGTTGATTTTTCATGGCCTAGTGGACCAGTCTGGACAGTCCTTGGTCCATCCAGGCAGTTTGGATTGCTGATCGTATCAGCCTATCAATACGTATGGGTCATTTTTCATGTACTGATGAGACCAGTCCGGACAGTCCACGGTCCGTTGAATTAATCCTTCCATTCAGTACGGATAAAGCTGATCATATCAGCCTATCAGTACGTATGGTCGATTTTCATGGCCTGATGGACCAGTCTAGATAGTCTTTGGTCCATCCAGCCAGAACAGATGGATGATCGTATCAGCCTATCAGTACATATGGGTCATTTTTCATGTACTTATGGGACCAGTCCAGACAGTGCATGGTCCATTGAGTTAATCCTTCTATTCAGTACGGATAAGGCTGGTCATATCAGCCTATCAGTACGTAGGGGTTCATTTTTCATGGCCTAATGGACCAGTCTGGACAGTCCTTGGTCCATCCAGGTAGTACGGATGGCTGATCGTATCAGCATATCAGTACGTATGGGTAATTTTTCATGTACGGATTGGACCAGTCCGGACAGTCTATGGTCCATTGAATTAATCCTTCCATTCAGTACAGATAAGGCTGATCATATCAGCCTACTAGTACGTATGGGTCGATTTTTCATGGCCTAGTGGACCAGTCTGGACAGTCCTTGGCCCTTCCAGACAGTACGGATGGCTGATGGTATCAGCCTAGCAGTATGTATGGCTCATTTTCATGAACTGATGGGATTACTCCGGACAGTGCATGGTCCATTGAGTTAATCCTTCTATTCAGTACGGATAAGGCTGATAATATCAGCCTATCCGTACGTGTGGGTTGGTTTTTCATGGCCTAGTGGACTAGTCTGGACAGTCCTTGGTCCATCCAAGCAGTTCGGATTGCTGATTGTATCAGCCTATCAATACGTATGATGGGTCGATTTTTCATGGCCTCATGGACCAGTCTGGAAAATCCTTGGTCCATCCTAGCAGTACGGATGGCTGATCGTATCAGCCTATCAGTATGTATGGGTCATTTTTCATGTACTGATGGGACCAGTCTTGACAGTCCATGGTCCGTTGAGGTAAAT
>MU106236.1:82142-119321 GCA_012274485.2 Sinapis alba
ACTAGTCTGGACAGTCCTTGGTCCATCCAGGCAGTTCGGATTGCTGATTGTATCAGCCTATCAATACGTATGATGGGTCGATTTTTCATGGCCTCATGGACCAGTCTGGAAAATCCTTGGTCCATCCTAGCAGTACGGATGGCTGATCGTATCAGCCTATCAGTATGTATGGGTCATTTTTCATGTACTGATGGGACCAGTCTTGACAGTCCATGGTCCGTTGAGGTAAATTCTTCCATTCAGAAAGGATAAGGCTGATCATATCAGCCTATCCGTACGTGTTGGTTGAATTTTCATGGCCTAGTGGACCAGTCTGGACAGTCCTTGGTCCATCCAGGCAGTTCTGATTGCTGATCGTATCAGCCTATCAATACGTATGGGTCATTTTTCATGTACTGATGAGACCAGTCCACGGTCCGTTGAATTAATCCTTCCATTCAGTACGGATAAAGCTGATCATATCAGCCTATCAGTACGTATGGTCGATTTTCATGGCCTGATGGACCAGTCTAGATAGTCTTTGGTCCATCCAGCCAGAACAGATGGATGATCGTATCAGCCTATCAGTACGTATGGGTCATTTTTCATGTACTGATGATATTAGTCCGGACAGTCCATGGTCCATTCAGTTAAATCCTTCCATTCAGTACAGTGAAGGCTGATCATATCAGCCTATCAGTACCTATGGGTCGATTTTTCATGGCCTGGTGGATCAGTCTGTACAGGGCTTGGTCCATCCAGGCTGTACGGATGGCTGATCGTATCAGCCAATCAGTACGAATGGGTCATTTTCATGTACTTATGGGACCACTCTCGACAATCCATGGTCTGTTGAGTTAAATCATTCCATTCTGTATGGATAAGGCTGATTATATCAGCCAATCAGTACGTGTGGGTCGATTTTTCATGGCCTAATGGACCACTCTGGACAATCCTTGTTCCATCCGTGCAGTACGGATCGATGATCGTATCAGCCTATCAGTATGTATGGGTCATTTTTCATGTACTGATAGGACCAGTATGGTCAGTCCATGTCCGTTGAGTTAAATCCTTCCATTATGTACGGATAAGGCAGATCATATCAGCCTATCAGTACGTGTGGGTCAATTTTTCATTGCCTGTTGGACCAGTCTGGACAGTGCTTGGTCCTTCCAGGTAGTACAAATGGCTGATGGTATCATACTATCAGTACGTATGGGTCATTTTTCATGTACTGATGGGATCAGTCCGGACAGTCCATGGTCCATTGAGTTAATCCTTCCATTCCGTTCGGATAAGGCTGATCATGGTCTGATGGACCAGCCTATAAGTACGTATTGGTCGATTTTTCATGGTCGGATGGACCAGTCTGGATAGTCCTTGGTCCATCCATGCAGTACGGATGGATGATCGTATCAGCCTATCAGTTCATGTGGGTCATTTTTCATGTACTGATGGGACCAGTCTTGACAGTCCATGGTCCGTTGAGCTAAATCCTTCCATTCAGTACGGATAAGGCTGATCATATCAGCCTATTCGTACGTCTAGGTTGATTTTTCATGGTCTAGTGGACCAGTCTGGACAGTCCTTGGTCCATCCAGCCAGTTCGGATTGCTGATCGTATCAGCCTATCAATACGTATGGGTCATTTTTCATGTACTGATGAGACCAGTCCGGACAGTCCATGGTCCGTTGAATAAATCCTTCCATTCAGTACGGATAAAGCTGATCATATCAGCCTACCAGTACGTATGGTCGATTTTCATGGCCTGATGGACCAGTCTAGATAGTCCTTGGTCCATCTAGGCAGAACGGATGAATGATCGTATCAGCCTATCAGTACATATGGGTCATTTTTCATGTACTGATCATATTAGTCCGGACAGTCCATGGTCCGTTCAGTTAAATCCTTCCATTCAGTACAGTGAAGGTTGACCATATCAGCCTATCAGTACCTATGGGTCGATTTTTCATGGCCTGATGGACCAGTCTTGACAGGGCTTGGTCCATCCAGGCTGTACGGATGGCTGATTGTATCAGCCAATCAGTACGAATGGGTCATTTTCATGTACTTATGGGACCACTTTGGACAGTCCATGGTCTGTTGAGTTAAATCATTCCATTCTGTATGGATAAGGCTGATTATATCAGCTTATCAGTATGTGTGGGTCGATTTTTCATGGCCTAATGGACCACTCTGGACAATCCTTGTTCCATCCTTGCAGTACGGATGGATGATCGTATCAGCCTATCAGTATGTATGGGTCCTTTTTCATGTACTGATAGGACCAGTCTGGACAGTCCATGTCCGTTGAGTTAAATCCTTCCATTATGTACGGATAAGGCAGATCATATCAGCCTATCAGTACGTGTGGGTCGATTTTTCATTGCCTGATGGACCAGTCTGGACAGTGCTTGGTCCTTCCAGGTAGTACGGATGGCTGATGGTATCATACTATCAGTACGTATGGGTCATTTTTCATGTACTGATGGGATCAGTCCGGACAGTCCATGGTCCATTGAGTTAATCCTTCCATTCCGTACGGATAAGGCTGATCATGGTCTGATGGACCAGCCTATAAGTACGTTTTGGTCGATTTTTCATGGTCTGATGGACCAGTCTGGATAGTCCTTGGTCCATCCAGGCAGTACGGATGGATGATCGTATCAGCCTATCAGTTCATGTGGGTCATTTTTCATGTACTGATGGGACCAGTCCAGACAGTCCATGGTCTGTTGAGCTAAATCCTTCCATTCAGTACGGATAAGGCTGATCATATCATCCTAGCAGTACGTATGGGTTGATTTTTCATGGCCTAGTGGACCAGTCTGGACAGTCCTTGGTCCATCCAGGCAGTTTGGATTGCTGATCGTATCAGCCTATCAATACGTATGGGTCATTTTCATGTACAGATGAGACCAGTTCGGACAGTCCACGGTCCGCTGAATTAATCCTTCCATTCAGTACGGATAAAGCTGATCATATAAGCCTATCAGTATGTATGGTCGATTTTCATGGCCTGATGGACCAGTCTAGATAGTCCTTGGTCCATCCAGGCAGAACGGATGGATGATCGTATCAGCCTATGAGTACATATGGGTCATTTTTCATGTACTGATCATATTAGTCCGGACAGTCCATGGTCTGTTCAGTTAAATCCTTCCATTCAGTATAGTGAAGGCTGACCATATCAGCCTATCAGTACCTATGGGTCGATTTTTCATGGCCTGATGGACCAGTCTGGACAGGGCTTGGTCCATCCAGGCTGTACAGATGGCTGATCGTATCAGCCAATCAGTACGAATGGGTCATTTTCATGTACTTATGGGACCACTTTGGACAGTCCATGGTCTGTTGAGTTAAATCATTCCATTCTGTATGGATAAGGCTGATTATATCAGCTTATCAGTACGTGTGGGTCGATTTTTCATGGCCTAATGGACCACTCTGGACAATCCTTGTTCCAACCTCGAGTACAGATGGATGATCGTATCAGGCTATCAGTATGTATGGGTCATTTTTCATATACTGATAGGACCAGTCTGGACAGTCCATGTCCGTTGAGTTAAATCCTTCCATTATGTACGGATAAGGCAGAACATATCAGCCTATCAGTACGTGTGGGTCGATTTTTCATTGCCTGATGGACCAGTCTGGACAGTGATTGGTCCTTCCAGGTAGTACGGATGGCTGATGGTATCATACTATCAGTACGTATGGGTCATTTTTCATGTACTGATGGGATCAGTCCGGACAGTCCATGGTCCATTGCGTTAATCCTTCCATTCTGTACGGATAAGGCTGATCATGGTCTGATGGACCAGCCTATAAGTACGTATTGGTCGATTTTTCATGGTCTGATGGACCAGTCTGGATAGTCCTTGGTCCATCCAGGCAGTACGGATGGATGATCGTATCAGCCTATCAGTTCATGTGGGTCATTTTTCATGTACTGATGGGACCAGTCCAGACAGTCCATGGTCCGTTGAGTTAAATCCTTCCATTCAGTACGGATAAGGCTGATCATATCATCCTAG
Organism: Sinapis alba; assembly: GCA_012274485.2. NCBI lineage: Eukaryota > Viridiplantae > Streptophyta > Magnoliopsida > Brassicales > Brassicaceae > Sinapis > Sinapis alba. Next base: position 86,160 of record MU106236.1, read on the forward strand.
CAGTACGTATGGGTCGATTTTTCATTGCCTAATGGACCATTCTGGACAGTCCTTGGTCCATCCAGGCAGTACAAATGTCTTATCGTATCAGCCTATCAGTACCTATGGGTCATTTTTCATGTACTGATGGGACCAGTCTGGAAAGTTCATGGTCTGTAGAGGGTCCGTTGAGTAAAATCCTTCCATTTAGTACGGATAAGGCTGATCATATCAGCATATCACTACGCGCGGGTAAAATTTTCATGGCCTGATGGACCAGTCTGGATAATGCTTTGTCCTTCCAGGCAGTATGGATGGCTGATCGTATCAGCCTATCAGTATGTATGGGTCATTATTCATGTACTGATAGGACCAGTCTTGACAATCCATGGTAAGTTGAGCTAAATCCTTTCGTTCAGTATGGATAAGGCTGATCATATCAGCCTATCAGTACGTGTTGTTTGATTTTTCATGGCCTGATGGAAAAGTCTGGACAGTGCTTGCTCCTTCCAGGCAGTACAAATGGCTGATCGTATCAGCATATCAGTACGTATATATCATTTTTCATGTACTGATGGGACCAGTCTTGACAGTCCATGGTCCGTTGAGCTAAATCCTTCCATTCAGTACGGATAAGGCTGATCATATCAGACTATTAGTACGTATGGGTCGATTTTTCATCGCCTAGTGGACCAGTCTGGACAGTCCTTGGTCCATCCAGGAAGTTCGGATGGCTGATCGTATCAGCCTATCAGTATGTATGGGTCATTTTTCATGTACTGATGAGACCAGTCCGGACAGTCCATGGTTCGTTGAATTAATCCTTCCATTCAGTACGAATAAGGCTGATCATATCAGCCTATCAGTACGTATTGGTCGATTTTTCATGGCCTGATGGACCAGTCTGGATAGTCCTTGGTCCATCCAGGCAGTACGGATGGATGATCGTATCAGCCTATCAGTACATATGGGTCATTTTTCATGTACTAATGGGACCATTCCAGACAGTCCTTGGTCCGTTGAGTTAAATCCTTCCATTCAGTACAGATAAGGCTGATTGGATTAGCCTATCAATACGTATGGGTCTATTTTTCATGGCCTCATGGACTAGTCTTGACAGTCCTTGGTCCTTGCAGGCAATACAGATAGCGGATCGTATCAGCCTATCAGTATGTATGGGTCATTTTTCATGTACTGATGGGACCAGTCTGGAAAGTCCATGGTCCGTTGGGTCAAATCCTTCCATTTAGAACGGATAAGGCTGATCATATCAACCTATGAGTACGTATGGGTCGATTTTTCATGGCCTGATGGACAAGTTCGGACAGTACAGGCAGTACGGATGGTTGATGGTATCAGCCTATCAGTACGTATGGGTCATTTTCATGTACTTATGGGACCAATCCAGACAGTGCATGGTCCATTGAGTTAATCCTTCTATTCAGTACGGATAAGGCTGGTCATATCAGCCTATCAGTACGTAGGGGTTGATTTTTCATGGGCTAATGGACCAGTCTGGACAGTCCTTGGTCCATCCAGGTAGTACGGATGGCTGATCGTATCGTCATATCAGTACGTATGGGTCATTTTTCATGTACTGATGGGACCAGTCCGGACAGTCCATGGTTCATTGAGTTAATCCTTCCATTCAGTACGGATAAGGCTGATCATATCAGCCTATTAGTACGTATGCGTCGATTTTTCATGTCCTAGTGGACCAGTCTGGACAGTCCTTGGCCCTTCCAGACAGTACGGATGGCTGATGGTATCAGCCTAGCAGTATGTATGGGTCATTTTCATGTACTGATGGGATTATTCTTGACAGTGCATGGTCCATTGAGTTAATCCTTCTATTCAGTACGAATAAGGCTAATCGTATCAGCCTATTAGTACGTATGGGTTGATTTTTCATGGCCTAATGGACCAGTCTGGACAGTCCGTGGTCCATCCAGGCAGTACGGATGGCTGATCGTATCAGCATATCATGTACTTAAGGGACCAGTCTGGACAGTCTATTGTCCGGGTAATTAAATCTTTCCATTCAGTACGGTGAAGGCTGATCATATCAGCCTATCAGTGCGTATGGGTCAATTTTTCATGGCCTCATGGACAAGTCTGGACAATCCTTGGTCCATCCTAGCAGTACGGATGGCTAATCTTATCAGCCTATTTGTATGTATGGGTAATTTTTCATGTACTTATGGGACCAGTCTTTACAGTCCATGGTCCGTTGAGCTAAATCCTCCAATTCAGTACGGATAAGAATGATCATATAAGTCTACCAGTACGTGTGGGTTGAATTTTCATGGCCTAGTGGACCAGTCTAGATAGTCCTTGGTCCATCCAGGCAGTTCGGATGGCTGATCATATCAGCCTATCAGTACGTATGGGTCATTTTTCATGTACTGATGAGACTAGTCTGGAAAGTCCATGCTCCGTTGAATTAATCCTTCCACTCAGTACGGTTAAGGCTGATCATATCAGCCTATCAGTACGTATTGGTCAATTTTTCATAGCCTGATGGACTAGTCTTGATAGTCCTTGGTCCATCCAGGCAGCACAGATGGATGATTGTATCAGCCTAACAGTACATATGGGTCATTTTTCATGTACTGATGGGAACAATCCAGACAGTCCATGGTCCGTGGAGTTAGATCCTTCTATTCAGTATGGATAAGGCTTATCATATCAGCCTATCAATACGTATGGGTCGATTTTTCATGGCCTAATGGACGAGTCTTGACAGTCCTTGGTCCTTCCAGGCAATACAGATGGCTGATCGTATCATCGTATCAGTATGTATGGGTCATTTTTCATGTACTGATGATATTAGTCCGGACAGTCCATGGTCCGTTGAGTTAAATCCTTCCATACTGTACGGTGAAGGCTGATCATATCAGCCTATCAGTACCTATGGGTTGATTTTTCATGGCCTGGTGGACCCGTCTGGACGCTTGGTCCATCCAGGCTGTAAGGATGGCTGTATGTATCATCCTGTCAATACGTATGGGTCATTTTTCATGTACTGATGGGACCAGTCTGGACCGTCCATGGTCTGTTGAGTTAAATCATTCCATTATGTATGGATAAGCCAGATTATATCAGCCTATCAATACGTGTGGGTCGATTTTTAATGGCCTGATGGACAAGTCTTGACAGTTCCTTGTCCTTCTAGGCAGTACTGATGGCTGATTGTATCAGCCTATCAGTACGTATGGGTGATTTTTATGTACTTATGGGACCAGTCCGGACAGTGCATGGTCCATTGAGTTAATCCTTCTATTCAGTACGGATAAGGCTGGTCATATCAGCCTATCAGTACGTTGGGGTTGATTTTTCATGGCCTAATGGACCAGTCTGGACAGTCCTTGGTCCATCCAGGTAGTACGGATAGCTGATCGTATCAGCATATCAGTACGTATGGGTCATTTTTCATTTACTGATGGGACTAGTCTGGACAGCCCATGGGCGGTTGAATTTAATCTTTCCATTCAGTACGGATAAGGTTGATCATATCACCCTATTAGTATGTATGGGCCGATTTTTCATAGCCTAGTGGACCAGTCTGGACAGTCCTTGGTCCATCCAGGCAGTACATATGGATGATCGTATCAGCCTATCAGTACATATGGGTCATTTTTCATGTACTGATGGGACCAGTCCACATAGTCCATGGTCTGTTAAGTTAAATCCTTCCATTCAGTACGGATAAGGCTGATCATATCAGCCTATAAATACGTATGGGTCGATTTTTCATGGTCTCATGGACTAGTCTTGACAGTCCTTGGCCCTTCCAGGCAATACAGATGGCTGATCGTATCAGCCTATTAGTACGTATGGGTCATTTTTCATGTATTGATGATATTAGTCCGGGTAGTCCATGGTCCTTTAAGTTAAATCCTTCCATTCAGTACGGTTAAGGATGATCATATCAGCCTATCAGTATGTATGGGTCGATTATTCATGGCCTGATGGACCACTCTGGAAAGTCGTTGGTCCATCGAGGCAGTACGGATGTCTGATCGTATCAGCCTATCAGTACCTATGGATCATTTTTCATGTTCTGATGGGACCAGTCTGGAAAGTCCATGGTCTGTTGTGTCAAATCCTTCCATTTAGTACGGATAAAGCTGATCATATCAGCCTATCAGTACGTATGGGTCGATTTTTCATGGCCTGATGGACATGTCCGGACAGTCCTTTGTCCTTCCATGCAGTACGGATGGCTGATGGTATAAGCCTATCAATACGTATGGGTCATTTTCCAAGTATTGATGGGGCCAGTCCGGATATTCCATGATCCATTGAGTTAAATCCTTCCAGTCAGTGTGGATAAGGCTGATCATCTCAGCCTATCACTATGCGTGGGTCAATTTTTCATGGCCTTATGGACCAGTCTGGATAATGCTTTGTCCTTCCAGGCAGTACGGATGGCTGATCGTATCAGCCTATCAGTATGTATGGGTCATTTTTATGTACTGATGGGACCAGTCCGGACAGTCCATGGTTCATTGAGTTAATCTTACATTCAGTACGGATAAGGCTGATCAGTCCTTGGTCCATTTGTCATGGCCTAATGGACCAGGCTGGACAGTCCTTGGTCCATCCGGGCAGTACAAATGGCTGATCGTATCAGCATATCAGTACGTATGGGTCATTTTTTGATGTACTGATGGGGCCAGTCTGGACAGTCCATGGTCCGTTGAACTATATATTTCCATTCAGTACGGTGAAGGCTGATCATATCATCCTATCAGTAGTATGGGTCAATTTTTCATGGCCTGGTGGACCAGTCTGGACAGGGCTTGGTCCATCCAGGCTGTACGGATGGCTGATCGTATCAGCCTATCAGTACGTATGGGTCATGATTCATGTACTGATGGGACAAGTCTGGACAGTCCATGGTCTGTTGAGTTAAATCATTCCATTTTGTATGGATAAGGCTTATTATATCAGCCTATCAGTACGTGTGGGTCGATTTTTAATGGCCTGATGGACCAGTCTAGACAGTGCTTGGTCCTTCAAGGCAGTACGGATGGCTGATTGTATCAGCCTTTCAGTACGTATGGGTGATTTTCATGTACTTATGGGACCAGTCTGGACAGTCCATGGTCCGTTGAGTTAAATCCTTCTATTCAGTATGGATAAGGCTTATCATATCAGCCTATCAGTACGTATGGGTCGATTTTTCATGGCCTAATGGACCAGTCTTGACAGTCCTTGGTCCTTCCAGGCAATACAGATGGCTGATCGTATCATCGTATCAGTATGTATGGGTCATTTTTCATGTACTGATGATATTAGTCCGGACAGTCCATGGTCCGTTGAGTTAAATCCTTCCATACAGTACGGTGAAGGCTGATCATATCAGCCTATCAGTACCTATGGGTTGATTTTTCATGGCCTGGTGGACAAGTCTGGACGCTTGGTCCATCCAGGCTGTAAGGATGGCTGATTGTATCATCCTATCAATACGTATGGGTCATTTTTCATGTACTGATGGGACCAGTCTGGACCGTCCATGGTCTGTTGAGTTAAATCATTCCATTATGTATGGATAAGGCAGATTATATCAGCCTATCATAACGTGTGGGTCGATTTTTAATGGCCTGATGGACAAATCTGGACAGTTCCTTGTCCTTTAGGCAGTACTGATGGCTGATTGTATCAGCCTATCAGTACGTATGGGTGATTTTTATGTACTTATGGGACCAGTCCGGACAGTGCATGGTCCATTGATTTAATCCTTCTATTCAGTACGGATAAGGCTGGTCATATCAGCCTATCAGTACGTAGGGGTTGATTTTTCATGGCCTAATGGACCAGTCTGGACAGTCCTTGGTCCATCCAGGTAGTACGGATGGCTAATCGTATCAGCATATCAGTACGTATGGGTCATTTTTCATTTACTGATGGGACTAGTCTGGACAGCCCATGGGCCGTTGAATTAAATCTTTCCATTCAGTACGGATAAGGTTGATCATATCACCCTATTAGTATGTATGGGCCGATTTTTCATAGCCTAGTGGACCAGTCTGGACAGTCCTTGGTCCATCCAGGCAGTACAGATGGATGATCGTATCAGCCTATCAGTACATATGGGTCATTTTCATGTACTGATGGGACCAGTCCAGATAGTCCATGGTCTGTTAAGTTAAATCCTTCCATTCAGTACGGATAAGGCTGATCATATCAGCCTATAAATACGTATCGGTCGATTTTTCATGGTCTCATGGACCAGTGTTGACAGTCGTTGGTCCTTCCAGGCAATACAGATGGCTGATCGTATCAGCCTATTAGTACGTATGGGTCATTTTTCATGTACGGATGATATTAGTCCGGGTAGTCCATGGTCCTTTAAGTTAAATCCTTCCATTCATTACGGTTAAGGATGATCATATCAGCCTATCAATATGTATGGGTCGATTTTTCATGGCCTGACGGACCACTCTGGACAGTCGTTGGTCCATCCAGGCAGTACGGAAGTCTGATCGTATCAGCCTATCAGTACCTATGGATCATTTTTCATGTTCTGATGGATGATCATATCGGCCTATCAGTACGTATGGGTCATTTTTCATGTACTGATGAGACCAGTCCGGACAGTCCATGGTCCAATGAATTAATCCTTCCATTAAGTATGGAAAAGGCTGATCATATCAGCCTATCAGTACGTATTGGTCGATTTTTCATGGCCTGATGGACCAGTCTCGATAGTCCTTGGTCCATCCAGGAAGTACAGATGGATGATCGTATCAGCCTATCAGTAGATATGGGTCATTTTTCATGTACTGATGGGACAAGTCCAGATAGTCCATGGTCTGTTAAGTTAAATCCTTCCATTCAGTACGGATAAGGCTGATCATATCAGCCTATAAATACGTATGGGTCGATTTTTCATGGTCTCATGGACTAGTCTTGACAGTCCTTGGCCCTTCCAGGCAATACAGATGGCTGATCGTATCAGCCTATCAGTACGTATGGGTCATTTTTCATGTACTGATGATATTAGTCCGGGTAGTCCATGGTCCTTTAAGTTAAATCCTTCCATTCAGTACGGTTAAGGATGATCATATCAGCCTATCAGTATGTATGGGTCGATTTTTCATGGCCTGATGGACCACTCTGGAAAGTCATTGGTCCATCGAGGCAGTACGGATGTCTGATCGTATCAGCCTATCAGTACCTATGGATCATTTTTCATGTTCTGATGGGACCAGTCTGGAAAGTCCATGGACTGTTGAGTCAAATCCTTCCATTTAGTACGGATAAAGCTGATCATATCAGCCTATCAGTACGTATGGGTCTATTTTTCATGGCCTGATGGACATGTCCGGACAGTCCTTGGTCCTTCCACGCAGTACGGATGGCTGATGGTATAAGCCTATCAATACGTATGGGTCATTTTCAAAGTATTGATGGGGCCAGTCCGGATATTCCATGGTCCATTGAGTTAAATCCTTCCAGTCAGTGTGGATAAGGCTGATCATCTCAGGCTATCACTATGCGTGGGTCAATTTTTCATGGCCTTATGGACCAGTCTGGATAATGCTTTGTCCTTCCAGGCAGTACGGATGGCTGATCGTATCAGCCTATCAGTATGTATGGGTCATTTTTATGTACTGATGGGACCAGTCCGGACAGTCCATGGTTCATTGAGTTAATTCTACATTCAGTACGAATAAGGCTGATCAGTCCTTGGTCCATTTGTCATGGCCTAATGGACCAGGCTGGACAGTCCTTGGTCCATCCAGGCAGTACAAATGGCTGATCGTATCAGCATATCAGTACGTATGGGTCATTTTTTGATGTACTGATGGGGCTAGTCTGGACAGTCCATGGTCCGTTGAACTATATATTTCCATTCAGTACGGTGAAGGCTGATCATATCAGCCTATCAGTACGTATGGGTCAATTTTTCATGGCCTGGTGGACCAGTCTGGACAGGGCTTGGTCCATCCAGGCTGTACGGATGGCTGATCGTATCAGCCTATCAGTACGTATGGGTCATTTTTCATGTACTGATGGGACAAGTCTGGACAGTCCATGGTCTGTTGAGTTAAATCATTCCATTTTGTATGGATAAGGCTGATTATATCAGCCTATCAGTACGTGTGGGTCGATTTTTAATGGCCTGATGGACCAGTCTGGACAGTGCTTGGTCCTTCAAGGCAGTACGGATGGCTGATTGTATCAGCCTTTCAGTACGTATGGGTGATTTTCATGTACTTATGGGACCAGTCTTGACAGTGAATGGTACATTGAGTTAATCCTTCTATTCAATACGGATAAGGCTGATCATATCAGCCTATCAGTACGTAGGGGTTGATTTTTCATGGCCTAATGGACCAGTCTGGACGGTCGTTGGTCCATCCAGGTAGTACGGATGGCTGATCGTAACAGCATATCAATATGTAGGGTCATTTTTCATGTACTGATGGGACCAGTCTGGACAGCCCATTGTTCGTTGAAATAAATCTTTCCATTCAGTATGGTGAAGGCTCATAATATCAGTCTATCAGTACATATGGGTCGATTTTTTATGGCCTAATGGAACACTCTGGACAATCCTTGGTCCATCCTTGCAGTACAGATGGTTGATCGTATCAGCCTATCGTATGTATGGGTCATTTTTCATGTACTGATAGGACCAGTCTGGACAGTCCATGGTCCGTTGAGTGAAATCCTTCCATTAAGTACGGATAAGGCAGATCATATCAGCCTATCAGTACGTGTGGGTCAATTTTTCATGGCCTGATGGACCAGTCTGGACAGTGCTTGGTCCTTTCAGGCAGTACAGATAGTTGATTTTATCAGTCTATCAGTACGTATGGGTCATTTTTCATTTACTAATGGGATCAGTCCAGACAGTCCATGGTCCATTGAGTTAATCCTTCCATTCAGTACGGATAAGGCTGATCATATCAGCCTACTAATACGTATGGTTTGATTTTTCATGGCCTAGTGAACCAGTGTGGACAGTCCTTGGTCCATCCAGGCAGTACGGATAGATGATCGTATCAGCCTATCAATACATATGGGTCATTTTTCATGTACTGATGGGACCAGTCCGGACAGTCCATGGTCCGTTGATTTAAATCCTTCCAGGCAATACAGATGGCTGATCGTATCAGCCTATCAGTATGTATGGGTCATTTTTCATGTACTGATGATATTAGTCCGAACAGTCCATGGTCTGTTGAGTTAAATCCTTCCATTCAGTACGGTTAACGCTGATCATATCAGCCTATCAGTACGTATGGGTCAATTTTTTCACGGCCTGATTGACCAATCTGGACAGTCCTTGGTCCTTCCAAGCAGTACAGATGGCTGATTGAATCAGCCTATCAGTACGTATGGGTTATTTTTCTTGTACTGATGGGAGCAGTCCGGACAATCCATGGTCCGTTGGGTTAAATCCTTCCATTGAGTTTGGATAAGGCTGATCATATCAGACTATCAGTATGTATGGGTAGATTTTTCATGGCCTAATGGACCACTCTAGACAGCCCTTGGTCCATCCAGGCAGTATGGATGTCTGACTGTATCAGCCTATCAGTACCTATAGGCCATTTTATATGTACTGATGGGACCAGTCTTGAAAATCTATGGTCCGTTGAGTTAAATCCTTCAATTTAGTACGGATAAGGCTGATCATATCAACCTATCAGTACGTATGGGTCCATTTTTCATGGTCTGATGGACAAGTCCGGACAGTCTTTGGTCCTTCCATGCAGTACGGATGGATGATGGTATCAGCCTATCAGTACGTATGGGTCATTTTCCATGTATTGATGGGACCAGTCCGGACATTCCATGTACCGTTTAGTTAAATCATTCCATTCAGTATGGATAAGGCTGATAATATCAGCCTATCACTACGCGTGGGTCATTTTTCCATGGTTTGATGGACCAGTCTGGATAATGCTTTGTCCTTCCAGGCAGTACGGATGGCTGATCGTATCAGCTTATTAGTATGTATGGGTAATTTTTCTGTACTGATGGGACCAATCCAGACAGTCCATGGTCCATTGAGTTAACCTTCCATTTAGTACGGATAAGGCTGATCATATCAGCCTATCCGTACGTATGGGTTGATTTTTCATGGCCTAATGGACCAGTCTGGACAATCCTTGGTCCATCCAGGCAGTACAAATGGCTGATCGTATCAGCATATCAGTACGTATGGGTAATTTTTCATGTACTGATGGGGCCAGTCTGGACAGTCCATGGTCTGTTGAATTATATATTTCCATTCAGTACGCTGAAGGCTCATCATATAAGCCTATCAGTACGTATGGGTCGATTTTTCAAGGCCTGGTGGACCAGTCTGGACAGGGCTTGGTCCATCTAGGCTGTAAGGATGGCTGATCTTATCAGCCTATCAGTACATATGGGTCATTTTTCAAGTACTGATGGGACCAGTCTGGACAGTCCACGGTCTGTTGAGTTAAATCATTCCATTATGTATGGATAAGGGTGACTATATCAACCTATCAGTACGTGTGGGTCGATTTTTGCTGGCCTGATGGACCAGTATGGACAGTGCTTGGTCCTTCCAGGCAGTACGGATGGCAGATCGTATCAGCCTATCAATATGTATGGTTGATTTTCATGTACTTATGGGACCAGTTCGGCAGTGCATGGTCCATTGAGTTAATCCTTCCAGGAAGTATGGACGGCTGATTGTATCAGCCTATCAGTACGTATGGGTCATTTTTCATGTACTAATGAGACCAGTCCGTACAATCCATGGACGGTTGAGCTAAATCCTTCCATTCAGTACGGATAAAGCTTATCATATCAGCCTATCAGTACGTATGGGTAGATTTTTTATGGCCTGATGGACCAGTCTGGACATTCCTTGGTCCTTCTAGGCAGGACGGATGGCTGATCGTATTAGCCTATCAGTACGTATGGGTAATTTTTCATGTACTGATGGGACCAGTCTGGAAAGTCCATGGTCCGTTGAGTTAAATCCTTCCATTAAGTACGGATAAGGCAGATCATATCAGCCTATTAGTACGTATGGGTCGATTTTTCATGGCCTAATGGACCAGTCTGGACAGTCCTTGGTCCATCCAGGCAGTACGGATGGATGATTGTATCAGCCTATCACTACGTATGGGTCATTTTTCATGTGCTGATGGGACCAGTCCAGACAGTCCATGGTCCGTTGAGTTAAATCCTTCCATTCAGTACTGATAAGGCTGATCATATCAGCCTATCAGTACATATTGGTCTATTTTTCATGGCATGATGGACCATTCTTGACAGTCCTTGGTTCTTCCAGGCAATACAGATGGCTGATCGTATCGCCTATCAGTATGTATGGGTCATTTTTCATGTACCGATGATATTAAGCCGAACAGTCCATGGTTCGTTGAGTTAAATCCTTCCATTCAGTACGGTTACGGCTGATCATATGAGCCTATTAGTACGTATGGGTCGATTTGTCATCGCTTGATGGACCACTCTTGACAGTCCTTGGTCAATCCAGGCAGTACGGATGGCTGATCATATCAGCCTATCGGTATGTATGAGTCATTTTTCATGTACTGGTGGGACCAGTCTGGACTGCCCATGGTCTGTTGTGTTAAATCCTTCCATTTAGTACGGATAAGGCTGATCATATCAGCCTATCAGTACGCATGGGTTGATTTTTCATGGCCTGATGGACCATTCTGGACAGTGCTTGGTCCTTCCAGGCAGTACAGATGGCTTATCGTATCATCCTATCAGTACGTATGGGTCATTTTTCATGTACTGATGATATTAGTCCGGACAGTCCATGGTGCGTTGAGTTTAATCATTCCATTTAATACTGTTAAGGCTGATCATATCAGCCTATTAGTACGTATGGGTTGATTTTTCATGGTCTGATGGACCACTCTAGACAGTCCTTGGTCCATCCAGTCAGTATGGATGTTTGATCGTATCAGCCTATCAGTACCTATGAGGCATTTTCACGTACTGATGGGACCAGTCTAGAATGACCATGGTCCGTGGAGTTAGATCCTTCCATTTAGTACGGATAAGGCTGATCATATCAAGCTATCAGTACGTATGGGTTGATTTTTCATGGCTTGATGGACCAGTCCACACAGTCCTTGGTCCATACTAGCAGTACGGATGGCTGGTCGTATCAGCCTATCAGTATGTATCGGTCATTTTTCATGTATTGATGGGACCAGTCTTGACAGTCCATGGTTCGTTGAGTTAAATACTTCCATTAAGTATGGATAAGGCAGATCATATCATCTGTCCGTCCGTTTGGGTCGATTTTTCATGGCCTGATGGACCACTCTGGAAAGTCGTTGGTCCATCGAGGCAGTACGGATGTCTGATCGTATCAGCTTATCAGTACCTATGGATCATTTTTCATGTTCTGATGGGACCAGTCTGGAAAGTCCATGGTCTGTTGAGTCAAATCCTTCCATTTAGTACGGATAAAGCTGATCATATCAGCCTATCAGTACGTATGGGTCGATTTTTCATGGCCTGATGGACAAGTCCGGACAGTCCCTGGTCCTTCCATGCAGTACGGATGGCTGATGGTATGAGCCTATCAATACGTATGGGTCATTTTCCAAGTATTGATGGGGCCAGTCCGGATATTCCATGGTCCATTGAGTTAAATCCTTCCAGTCAGTGTGGATAAGGCTGATCATCTCAGCCTATCACTATGCGTGGGTCAATTTTTCATGGCCTTATGGACCAGTCTGGATAATGCTTTGTCCTTCCAGGCAGTACGGATGGCTGATCGTATCAGCCTATCAGTATGTATGGGTCATTTTTATGTACTGATGGGACCAGTCCGGACAGTCCATGGTTCATTGAGTTAATCTTCCATTCAGTACGGATAAGGCTGATCAGTCCTTGGTCCATTTTTCATGGCCTAATGGACCAGGCTGGACAGTCCTTGGTCCATCCAGACAGTACAAATGGCTGATCGTATCAGCATATCAGTACGTATGGGTCATTTTTTGATGTACTGATGGGGCCAGTCTGGACAGTCCATGGTCCCTTGAACTATATATTTCCATTCCGTACGGTGAAGGCTGATCATATCAGCCTATCAGTACGTATGGGTCAATTTTTCATGGCCTGGTGGACCAGTCTGGACAGGGCTTGGTCCATCCAGGCTGTACGGATGGCTGATCGTATCAGCCTATCAGTACGTATGGGTCATTTTTCATGTACTGATGGGACAAGTCTGGACAGTCCATGGTCTGTTGAGTTAAATAATTCCATTTTGTATGGATAAGGCTGATTATATCAGCCTATCAGTACGTGTGGGTCGATTTTTAATGGCCTGATGGACCAGTCTGGACAGTGCTTGGTCCTTCAAGGCAGTACGGATGGCTGATTGTATCAGCGTTTCAGTACGTATGGGTGATTTTCATGTACTTATGGGACCAGTCTTGACAGTGAATGGTACATTGAGTTCATCCTTCTATTCAATACGGATAAGGCTGATCATATCAGCCTATCAGTACGTAGGGGTTGATTTTTCATGGCCTAATGGACCAGTCTGGACGGTCGTTGGTCCATCCAGGTAGTACGGATGGCTGATCGTAACAGCATATCAATATGTATGGGTCATTTTTCATGTACTGATGGGACCAGTCTGGACAGCCCATTGTCCGTTGAAATAAATCTTTCCATTCAGTATGGTGAAGGCTCATAATATCAGTCTATCAGTACGTATGGGTCGATTTTTCATGGCCTAATGGAACACTCTGGACAATCCTTGGTCCATCCTTGCAGTACAGATGGTTGATCGTATCAGCCTATCGTATGTATGGGTCATTTTTCATGTACTGATAGGACCAGTCTGGACAGTCCATGGTCCGTTGAGTGAAATCCTTCCATTAAGTACGGATAAGGCAGATCATATCAGCCTATCAGTACGTGTGGGTCGATTTTTCATGGCCTGATGGACCAGTCTGGACAGTGCTTGGTCCTTTCAGGCAGTACGGATAGTTGATTTTATCAGTCTATCAGTACGTATGGGTCATTTTTCATGTACTAATGGGATCAGTCCAGACAGTCCATGGTCCATTGAGTTAATCCTTCCATTCAGTATGGATAAGGCTGATCATATCAGCCTATTAGTACGTATGGTTTGATTTTTCATGGCCTAGTGAACCAGCATGGACAGTCCTTGGTCCATCCAGGCAGTACGGATAGATGATCGTATCAGCCTATCAATACATATGGGTCATTTTTCATGTACTGATGGGACCAGTCCGGACAGTCCATGGTCCGTTGATTTAAATCCTTCCAGGCAATACAGATGGCTGATCGTATCAGCCTATCAGTATGTATGGGTCGTTTTTCATGTACTGATGATATTAGTCCGAACAGTCCATGGTCTGTTGAGTTAAATCCTTCCATTCAGTACGGTTAACGCTGATAATATCAGCCTATCAGTACGTATGGGTCAATTTTTTCACGGCCTGATTGACCAATCTGGACAGTCCTTGGTCCTTCCAAGCAGTACAGATGGCTGATTGTATCAGCCTATCAGTACGTATGGGTTATATTTCTTGTACTTATGGGAGCAGTCCGGACAATCCATGGTCCGTTGGCTTAAATCCTTCCATTGAGTTTGGATAAGGCTGATCATATCAGACTATCAGTATGTATGGGTAGATTTATCATGGCCTAATGGACCACTCTAGACAGCCCTTGGTCCATCTAGGCAGTATGGATATCTGACTGTATCAGCCTATCAGTACCTATAGGCCATTTTATATGTACTGATGGGACCAGTCTTGAAAGTCTATGGTCCGTTGAGTTAAATCCTTCCATTTAGTACGGATAAGGCATCATATCAGCCTATCAGTACGTATGGGTCGATTTTTCATGGCCTGATGGACAAGTCCGGACAGTCTTTGGTCCTTCCATGCAGTACGGATGGATGATGGTATCAGCCTATCAGTACGTATGGGTCATTTTCCATGTATTGATGGGACCAGTCTGGACATTCCATGTACCGTTTAGTTAAATCATTCCATTCAGTATGGATAAGGCTGATCATATCAGCCTATCACTACGCGTGGGTCATTTTTCCATGGTTTGATGGACCAGTCTGGATAATGCTTTGTCCTTCCAGGCAGTACGGATGGCTGATCGTATCAGCTTATTAGTATGTATGGGTCATTTTTATGTACTGATGGGACCAATCCAGACAGTCCATGGTCCATTGAGTTAACCTTCCATTTAGTACGGATAAGGCTGATCATATCAGCCTATCTGTACGTATGGGTTGATTTTTCATGGCCTAATGGACCAGTCTGGACAATCCTTGGTCCATCCAGGCAGTACAAATGGCTGATCGTATCAGCATATCAGTACGTATGGGTAATTTTTCATGTATTGATGGGGCCAGTCTGGACAGTCCATGGTCTGTTAAATTATATATTTCCATTCAGTACGCTGAAGACTGATCATATCAGCCTATCAGTACGTATGGGTCGATTTTTCAAGGTCTGGTGGACCAGTCTGGACAGGGCTTGGTCCATCTAGGCTGTAAGGATGGCTGATCTTATCAGCCTATCAGTACATATGGGTCATTTTTCAAGTATTGATGGGACCAGTCTGGACAGTCCACGGTCTGTTGAGTTAAATCATTCCATTATGTATGGATAAGGGTGATTATATCAACCTATCAGTACGTGTGGGTCGATTTTTGCTGGCCTGATGGACCAGTATGGACAGTGCTTGGTCCTTCCAGGCAGTACGGATGGCAGATCGTATCAGCCTATCAATATGTATGGTTGATTTTCATGTACTTATGGGACCAGTTCGGACAGTGCATGGTCCATTGAGTTAATCCTTCCAGGAAGTATGGACGGCTGATTGTATCAGCCTATCAGTACGTATGGGTCATTTTTCATGTACTAATGAGACCAGTCCGTACAATCCATGGACGGTTGAGCTAAATCCTTCCATTCAGTACGGATAAAGATTATCATATCAGCCTATCAGTATGTATGGGTAGATTTTTTATGGCCTGATTGACTAGTCTGGACATTCCTTGGTCCTTCTAGGCAGGACGGATGGCTGATCGTATTAACCTATCAGTACGTATGGGTAATTTTTCATGTACTGATGGGACCAGTCCGGAAAGTCCATGGTCCGTTGAGTTAAATCCTTCCATTAAGTACGGATAAGGCAGATCATATCAGCCTATTAGTACGTATGGGTCGATTTTTCATGGCCTAATGGAGCAGTCTGGACAGTCCTTGGTCCATCCAGGCAGTACGGATGGATGATTGTATCAGCCTATCACTACGTATGGGTCATTTTTCATGTGCTGATGGGACCAGTCCAGACAGTCCATGGTCCGTTGAGTTAAATCCTTCCATTCAGTACTGATAGGGCTGATCATATCAGCCTATCAGTACATATTGGTCTATTTTTCATGGCATGATGGACCATTCTTGACAGTCCTTGGTTCTTCCAGGCAATACAGATGGCTGATCGTATCGCCTATCAGTATGTATGGGTCATTTTTCATGTACTGATGATATTAGTCTGAACAGTCCATGGTCCGTTGAGTTAAATCCTTCCATTCAGTAAGGTTACGGCTGATCATATCAGCCTATTAGTACGTATGGGTCGATTTGTCATGGCCTGATGGACAACTCTGGACAGTCCTTGGTCAATCCAGGCAGTACGGATGGCTGATCGTATCAGCCTATCGGTATGTATGAGTCATTTTTCATGTACTGGTGGGACCAGTCTGGACTGCACATGGTCTGTTAAGTTAAATCCTTCCATTTAGTACGGATAAGGCTGATCATATCAGCCTATCAGTACGCATGGGTTGATTTTTCATGGCCTGATGGACCATTCTGGACAGTGCTTGGTCCTTCCAGGCAGTACAGATGGCTTATTGTATCATCCTATCAGTACGTATGGGTCATTTTTCATGTACTGATGGGACCAGTCCGTACAGTCCATGGTCCATTGAGCTAAATCCTTCCATTGAGTACGGATAAAGCTGATCATATCAGCCTATCAGTATGTATGGGTCGATTTTTCATGGTCTGATGGACCAGTCTGGACAGTCCTTGGTCCTTCTAGGCAGGACGGATGGCTGATCGTATTAGCCTATCAGTACGTATGGGTCGATTTTTCATGTACTGATGGGATTAGTTCGGATAGTCCATGGTCCGTTGAGTTAAATCCTTCCATTAAGTACGGATAAGGCAGATCATATCACCCTATCAGTACGTATGGGTCGATTTTTCATGGCCTAATGGACCAGTATGGACAGTCCTTGGTCCATCAAGGCAGTACGGATGGATGATTATATCAGTCTTTCACTACCTATGGGTCATTTTTCATGTGCTGATGGGACCAGTCCAGAAAGTCCATGGTCCGTTAAGTTAAATCCTTCCATTCAGTACTGATAAGGCTGATCATATCAGCCTATCAGTACATATTGGTCTATTTTTCATGGCATGATGGACCAGTCTTGACAGTCATTGGTTCTTCCAGGCAATACGGATGGCTGATTGTATCAGCCTATCAGTACGTATGGGTCATTTTTCATTTAATGATAGGACCAGTCTTGACAGTCCATGGTCCGTTGAGTTAAATCCTTCCATTAAGTACGGATAAGACAGATCATATAAGCCTATCAGTACGTATGGGTCAATTTTTCATGGCCTAGTGGACCAGTCTGGACAGTCCTTGGTCCATCCAGGCAGTACGGATGGATGATTGTATCAGCCTATCACTACGTATGGGTCATTTTCCATGTGCTGATGGGACCAGTCCAGACAGTCCATGGTCCGTTAAGTTAAATCCTCCATTCAGTACTGATAAGGCTGATCATATCAGCCTATCAGTACATATTGGTCTATTTTTTATCGCATGATGGACCAATCTTGACAGTCATTGGTTCTTCCAGGCAATACGGATGGTTGATCGTATCAGCCTATCAGTACGTATGGGTCATTTTTCATGTACTGATGATATTAGTCCGGACAGTCCATGGTGCGTTGAGTTAAATAATTCCATTCAATACTGTTAAGGCTGATCATATCAGCCTATTAGTACGTATGGGTTGATTTTTCATGGCCTGATGGACCACTCTAGACAGTCCTTGGTCCATCCAGTCAGTATGGATGTTTGATCGTATCAGCCTATCAGTACCTATGAGGCATTTTCACGTACTGATGGGACCAGTCTAGAATGACCATGGTCCGTTTAGTTAGATCCTTCCATTTAGTACGGATAAGGCTGATCATATCAAGCTATCAGTACGTATGGGTTGATTTTTCATGGCTGGATGGACCAGTCCACACAGTCCTTGGTCCATCCTAGCAGTACGGATGGCTAGTCGTATCAGCCTATCAGTATGTATCGGTCATTTTTCATGTATTGATGGGACCAGTCTTGACAGTCCATGGTTCGTTGAGTTAAATCCTTCCATTAAGTATGGATAAGGCAGATCATATCACCTGTCCGTCCGTTTGGGTCGATTTTTCATTGCCTGATGGACCATTCTGGACAATGCTTGGTCCTTCCAGGCAGTACGGATGACTGATGGTATCAGCATATCAGTACGTATGGGTCATTTTCATGTACTCATGGGACCAGTCCGGACAGTGCATGGTCCATTGAGTTAATCCTTCAATTCAGTATGGATAAGTTTGACCATATCAGCCTATCATAAGTATGGGTTGATTTTTCATGGCCTAATAGACCAGTCTGGACAGTCCTTGGTTCATCCAGGCAGTACGGAGGGCTGATCGTATCAGCATATTAGTATATATGGGTCATTTTTCATGTATTGATGGGACTAGTGTGGACAGTCCATGGTCCGTTAATTATATCTTTCCATTCAGTACGGGGAAGGATGATCATATCAGCCTACCAGTATATATGGGTCGATTTTTCATGGCATGGTGGACCAGTCTGGACAGTGCTTGGTCTCTCCAGGCTGTACGGATGGGTGATCATACCAGCCTATCAGTACGTATGGGTCATTTTTAATGTACTGATGGGACCAGTCTTGACAGTCCATGGTTCGTTGAGTTAAATCCTTCCATTAAGTACGGATGAGGTAGATCATATCAGCCTATCCGTCTGTGTGGGTCGATTTTTCATTGCCTGATGGATCATTTTGAACAATGCTTGGTCCTTCCAGGCAGTACGGATGACTGATGGTATCAGCCTATCAGTACGTATTGGTCATTTTCATGTACTCATGGGACCAGTATCGACAGTGCATTGTCCATTGAGTTAATCCTTCAATTCAGTATGGATAAGGCTGACCATATCAGCCTATCATAAGTATGGGTTGATTTTTCATGGCCTAATGGACCAGTCTGGACAGTCCTTGGTTCATCCAGGTTGTATGGAGGGCTGATCGTATCAGCATATTAGTATATATGGGTCATTTTTCATGTATTAATGGGACTAGTGTGGACAGTCCATGGTCCGTTAATTATATCTTTCCATTCAGTACGGTGAAGGATGATCATATCAGCCTAACAGTATATATAGGTCGATTTTTCATGGCCTGGTGGACCAGTCTGGACAGTGCTTGGTCCCTCCAGGCTGTACGGATGGCTGATCGTATCAGCCTATCAGTACGTATGGGTCATTTTTCATGTACTGATGGGACCAGTCTAGACAGTCCATGGTCCATTGAGTTAAATCCTTCCATTAAGTATGGATGAGGGAGATCATATCAGCCTATCAGTACGTGTGGGTCGATTTTTCATGAGCTGATGGACAAGTCTGGACAGTGCTTGGTCCTTCCAGGCTGTACGGATGGCTGATGGTATAAGCCTATCAGTACGTATGGGTCATTTTTTATGTACTGATGGGACCAGTCCGGAAAGTCCATGGTCCATTGAGTTAATCCTTCCAATCAGTACGGATAAGGCTGATCATATCAGCCTATTAATATGTATGGGTCGATTTTTCATGGCCTAGTGGACCAGTCTGGACAGTCCTTGGTCCATCCAGGCAGTACGGATGGCTGATCGCATCAGCCTATCAGTACGTATGGGTCATTTTTTCATGTACTGATGAGACCAGTCCGGACAGGCCATGTAAGTCCCGAACCCGGCCTTCTAGGCCGCGGTCGATGCCTCACGTCGCTCGGTCCACACACTGACCGAACCTCTCAATTTTTCAACCTTTCCTTTTATAGTTTGCCCTTAAGGCGAAGGTTTACTTAGATCTTAGCTAAAGATTATCTTAGTCATTCTCTGGCTTAGATCCTTTCAACTTATGCACAGCGGAATATTATCTACTTAACCATTTGACTAACTCCAATCTAATACTGGTCCGGTCGAATCACCTCAGCTACTGGTTAGTACACTCAACTACCAGCTAGCTCAAAGGTCGATCCTACCTAAACCAAGTCACACAAGTCCTGAGGTTCCATTCCCCTAACCATTCTACCTAGATCTAAGCAGCCAGTTGCTAGATCTTACCTTTTCCACATCCACGGAGCTTGTTAGCTCATCGGTCCCAGTTGGCTTAGCTGTTAAGCTAGCTCATCCAGCTAGCTGAGCTGAATAACTTCACCTGAGGTTCCATCTCTTCCAGCTGATCGAGCTGCGAGGTAGATTCGCCCAGCTTCCCGTCCACTCGTACATATTACTTATACCTGTATAAACCCTTCGCCCTGGTACTTAGTCATTCAGCCAACCATCCCCACAGACCAAGTACCTTTGGGAAGTCTTCAGGTACAAAACGACCTCAAGCAAACATGCTCCAAAAATTAATTAAAATTCATGAAAACTCCTGATAATTCCCCACTAAGAGATTCCCATAATCAGAATCCAATGAATCAACCCAGACTATATGGATTCTGATCATGATCAGTCCATTCGGTCAAATTTGACATCATCAAATCAATTCCGAAAAACTAATTTTAGTTCAAGATAATTCATGATAAATAACCACTAAGAGATTCCCAAAAGGGTTTCCCAAAATTCGGCCTAGATCATATAGATCTCGGCCATGATCAGTCCGGCCAAGGGCAAGGACTATGTTCCGGAACCGGCCAAGGCCTTGGTTCAGTGTCTCCATGTATTAGGAGTATGCTCCTCTGGAGTCAAGTCCTCTCATGGAATAATAATTCCCATCATATCCCAAGTCAATCAACCGACAACCCCACATGACTCAGAACTGATGAGTCTTCACACTTACCTAACCGGCCATGGAACCATGTCCCAATGGAACCGGTTAATCTTGCCCTTACAACCGGTGCATCCTTTGATCAATCAGATCAGACAGCTTGATCCATAATCTATGGATCAGGTCATCTATCCTTGCCCATGATCAGATCACACACGGCCTTCCTTGTATAAACACACCGGCTCCATACTTGTGGTCCATGCCCACAAGTACTAGCCTTTCTCATCTCCTTTGCTTGCTGTTGGTTCCAAACGAATTGACCCTTGCACTCCCCATGGTTCCCCTTATACTAGGACTCCCATGTGACTCCTCAATGGGCCGTATCAATGGTTCACACCATGATCAAACCCAACACAACCCATGATCCATCATGGATTACTATCCAATGAATAGCATCTAACTATCATCCCACATGGATGAGTTAGATCAGCAATGATCCGCCCCTTCTCTCAGGGTCCTGGATCCGTAGTTTACACCACCATATATGGTCTTCAATGGGCGTGCCATACCTGACCTTGACACACCACAAGAGACAGCAATATAACTAGAAAGTAATCATAAACATGTTACCTTATCAATGATGTTTGTAGATCTTGTGCCATCCCTTGTCAAGTGAGGCCTTTCTCTTCCATAGCACACCTCCATCAAGTCTTATCACATACTTCCAGTATTTATAAGATCCAATCAAGGGTCGCACCAAAGTTCCCATCCATGAAACTCCCATGAAACCAGTTTCTGCACTGCATCCTCCTTCAGGGCTGTCTTGGCCTTTGAGAGTGGAGTACGGCCCTCTCCCTTCTCTCCTTACCATTTGCGTGTGTTCCCAGGACACAGAGGAAGCCTAGGACGTGTTCATCCATGATCAAATACCACCCAAGGGTCGTGCATCACTTCCCCCTTTGTTGCCCATGAAACTACCTTTCTACATACATCTGCCTTCAAGGCTGTCTCAGTCATTGGAATTGAATTCCAGTCTTCTATCTTCTCTCCTGTATATTTGCGTGTGTTTTATGGATAAAGAAGGAAGCCCTGGCGTGCCTGCAAACCCACGGCCTTCACTGAACAATCATTCTTACCGGATTCAGCCAAACAAGCAATATCAGCCTTGTTAAGGGCTGATCTCTCTTTCCCTTTCTCCTCTTGTCTCTCTGGAGTTTTCTCTGTGTCTCATATGAATAATGATCTCAATTTTCGTGCCCAGGGTCCCATAAATATAGAATAAGGCATGGGTAACTGTCCTGGCGGAATGGGTGCCATTTGGTAGGCTAATGGGCACCTCTTACTCCCTTTGCACCCCATCGACCATAACTGCCTCTCCTCGCTCCCTTTCGCCTGTAACTGTCCACCAGCAGTTCCTGGAGGAGTCTGGACCCTTTGCCAAGGTCCTGGAACGAGCCTAGGGACTGTCCAAGCCATTGTCTCAATGGCCTGACCACAAGACCCAACCAGCTGACCCAACCGTGACCCAACCTAGCCCAACTGCCCAAGACCCTAACACTACTCCCAGCTGAGATGAGCTGACTGCTAGCTGCCTCAGCTGGGTGAGCTAGTCCACCAGGTCCAGTGAGCTGACCTAACCTGAGTGAGCTACCTCCAAGCTCCAGTTAGCTGGTTGAGGTTTATCCGGATCTTATCCAGCTACCGGATTACTTGTCCAGCTCCCTTCAGCTTATCTCTTCCTTGTTTTGGTTAAGTCTCAGCTCCCTGAATCCCTTGACCTTACTTCAAGGCCATGACACACTTTTGTTTAGGTCACATGACCTGATTAGTGAGTCTCCTATCCCCATGGACGATCCCAACGATCATATCCCGGATCGGGGACATGACAAGTCTTCCCCACTTACGATGAATTCGTCCTCGAATCCAGTGGTTCTGAATCTCATTTCATTACAAAAGTTCCAACCGAACTCTTTGCATCATGAACATGGAACATGCTCAATTTGTTCTTCCTAACCAACATGCATTACATCCTTCCTCCTTCTTCTTTCACACTGATCACATCTTTGATCAGCATATCAACATTCTCCCCCACTTGGACGGAACACTCTTGAATCCGAACCAAGTGGTCTTATCTGCCTTCTGAACATGGCTCCCATAAGTGACTTGTGTTACCAGACCCAACTTTCTAGGTTGCGGTCCTAGTATCCACCAATTCTATGTCTTTCTTTTGGACATTGTCATCTTTAGACACTTATCCTTTCCTTGATCGTAGTCAATGACTAGATGGTTTCCAGTCCCTAGGAACATGCTACTTACTTTGAGCCTCAGCAGATTTAACCAATCTCCAAGCCACTCGATGCACCAGCCAAATCCTAGTGAACATGTTCCAATCTTTAGGCTGCTCACTCTACCATGAGTCCTAACAGATTGTTCAGTAACCTTAAGTCCTTCCTGGACACTAAGGCTTATAATTCCTTAACCAGCCACAGCCTTTCCCAGCTTGGCCAAATTGTGGTCTTAGTCTCTAACAGACTAAACCGCCTCAACTTGACTTCTGTCCATCACCGGACTTTGTCATATTTCGATCGTGGTCCATTCAGGACATGATCATATTCCGGTCCTGGTCCACTCAAGGACTCGACCGTGCTTCCCGACCATAGGTCCATCTCCGAGTAGGTCGTGTCCTGATCCTCGTCCCTCACCGGACTTGATCATATTGTGGTTCTGGTCCACTCCGGGTCTCAACCGTCTCACCCCAACCATAGGTCCCTCTCCGACTTAGTTGTAATGCGATCTTTGTCCCTCACTGGACTCGATCGTCTTTAACCCAACCCTAGGTCAATCTACGACTTGGTTGTACTGTGATCCTCGTCCCTCACTGGACTTGATCTCATTTGGACTCATTTGAGTATGCCAACCCTTGTCCCTCTCTGGACGGTTGCACACCAAACCTGGTCCTCAATTGCTCGGCCATCTTGGCAAGAGCCATTCTGTAGGGACTTTTGGATCATGGGGCCGTCCCTGGTCCAGTTCTATTATGAATGGGTCCAAACTATCAGGGGGAATGCCCTGTAGTGACCTAAACACATCATGGAACTCTCGGACCAGCGGTATTCCCTCCGGGTCACCACCCCCTACGACCTCCTTAGTCGCGATTGTGGCCAGATAAGCTTCACAACCCTTCCTCAGCATCCTCTCAACATGGATTGCTGCACCACCAAGCATCCAGAGATCGGACGTATACCTTGGAACCTGATAGGAGATCCACACCCACTCTCGAACTGCACGCGCTCCCGGTGACAGTCAAGAGTGGCCCGATTCTTTCTAAGCCTGTCCACAGCTAATATCACCTCGTGATTCTTTAGGTGGACTACCACAAGATCCACAGGCATAACCCTGTCTTGGACCACCACTGGGATGTCTGAATCACCCCTAGTGAACTCATAACCTGCACACCGGCCGCGTTCACTACCCCAGGACAATGCCCCGTTCCCAACTGGAACTACCACAAGATCCACAAGCATGAACCTGTCTTGGATCACTACTGGAATGTCCTGAATCACCCCTAGTGAACTCATAACTTGCCCACCGGCCGCGTTCACTACCCCAGGACAATCCCTGTTCCCAACTGGAACAACCCTTTCTCGAGAATCCCTGGACTCACAAAACTATGTGTAGCTCCAGTATCGAAAAGTTCGTGTGTTTCTACACCACCGATCATTAAGTACATGGATGAGTAGGATTTCGGTTTGATCACACATTTGGAAAACGTCCCATACCATTCTCCAAAGCATCACACTTTTGTGAACAATCCCTACAATTCACAAAAGTGTTTATAGTATACCTCAAACCTCATCATACTAAGGTACTTAATATCGTCTTTCCAATTCCTCTTGGAATTGACCCATTCCATTCACTTAATCTTAAGGAATCCTACCTTGGCTTACACAAAGTCCAAGCTGATCCGTCTGATCACAAGGCCACTCATGTACTAGCCATGTAGCGTCTCCCTTAGACCAACATGAACACCGCATATGCTCACTTGTTTTGAACGGCCACCAAGGAATAACACTAACCCCCAAGAGAGTGCTGCACGTTTCTTTCAACCTAAGTCACTCTCTGGTCCATGTTACTTCCTTTGTCCAGTTCGCCCATACAAAGATCTTGCATAGCGTCAATCCCTCCAACCCGTCTATTACTTCTAAATAACTAGATCGGCAAACCTTCTGCTTTAGGATGTTGCCCTTGGAGAGTACATCTTGGCTAAGCCGGTTCACCTTGGAACTTCCCCGTTCACAAGCATGATACCCTAACTTACCTCAACTCTCACTTGGCTCACCCCAGTAAGGAACCATGGTCATCTTAGCTTTCAGAAACAATTTCGGTTATAGATATATAACTTTGAGCAGCGAGTTGAGCTGAAGTTACAAACCAATCAGCTCCTCCACTCATCTGTCTCAAAAGGATCCACACTACCTGTGAAATGCTTAGTTCCCATCCGAGCTATGTGCTCCAGCACACTCAGGTAGTCCAATTTCCGAGCTACCCTAGCTTGTGGATCGATCTCAAACACGTCAGCTACTGGCACAGCTAGACCACTGGCTGCCGGAGCAGAAGCTGTCCGATCCACCGGTTAGTCCTTCCATTGCCTTCAACAATGTTCGGATCAGGCAGGTTCCCAATGTGAGAGGATTCAGCTTCCCTCTCTAGTTCTTATTTCAGCTGCAGCTCAGCTCATACCACCTGAACCTCAGTAGGATCGAGTTGACTTAAAGGAAATCAAGATTCATTGTTAACCTTCTCCAGGTGAGTCAGCAACAAAACTGGTGGATTAACCCCATCAGCATCCACTTGTCCGGATGTATGTGTGAACAACCACAACCCAACCATCCTAGAATCAAGCATGCTCTGATACCAACTTGTAAGACCCGAACCCGGCCTTCTAGGCCGCGGTTGACGCCTCACGTCGCTCGGTCCACACACTGACCGAACATCTTAATTTTTCAACCTTTCCTTTTATAGTTTGCCCTTAAGGCGAAGGTTTACTTAGATCTTAGCTAAAGACTATCTTATTCATTCTCTAGCTTAGATCCTTTCAACTTATGCACAGCGGAATATTATCTACTTAACCATTTGACTAACTCCAATCTAATACTGGTCCGGTCGAATCACCTCAGCTAATGGTTAGTACACTCAACTACCAGCTAGCTCAAAGGTCGATCCTACCTAAACCAAGTCACACAAGTCCTGAGGTTCCATTCCCCTAACCATTCTACCTAGATCTAAGCAACCAGTTGCTAGATCTTACCTTTGCCACATCCACGGAGCTTGTTAGCTCATCGGTCCCAGTTGGCTTAGCTGTTAAGCTAGCTGAGCTGAATCACTTCACCTGAGGTTCCATCTCTTCCAGCTGATCGAGCTGCGAGGTAGATTCGCCCAGCTTCCCGTCCACTCGTACATATTACTTATACCTGTATAAACCCTTCCCCTTGGTACTTAGTCATTCAGCCAACTATCCCCACAGACCGAGTACCTTTGGGAAGTCTTCATCTACAAAAACGACCTCAAGCAAACATGCTCCAAAAATTAATTAAAATTCATGAAAACTCCTGATAATTCCCCAGTAAGAGATTCCCATAATCAGAATTCAATGAATCGACCCAGACCATATGGATTATGATCATGATCAGTCCATTCGGTCAAATTTGACATCATCAAATCAATTCCGAAAAACTAATTTTAATTCATGGTAATTCATTATAAATCACGACTAAGAGATTCCCAAAAGGGTTTCCCCAAATTCGGCCTAGATCATATAGATCTCAGCCATGATCAGTCCGGCCAAGGGCAAGGACTATGTTCCGGAACCGGCCAAGGCCTTGGTTCAGTGTCTCCATGTATTAGGAGTATGCTCCTCTGGAGTCAAGTCCTCTCATGGAATAATAATTCCCATCATATCCCAAGTGAATCAACCAACCACCCCACATGACTCAGAACTGATGAGTCTTCACACTTACCTAACCGGCCATGGAACCATGTCCCAATGAAACCGATTAATCTTGTTCTTACAACCGGTGCGTCCTTTGATCAATCAGATCAGACACCTTGATCCA
Source organism: Sinapis alba (assembly GCA_012274485.2). Classification (NCBI taxonomy): domain Eukaryota; kingdom Viridiplantae; phylum Streptophyta; class Magnoliopsida; order Brassicales; family Brassicaceae; genus Sinapis; species Sinapis alba. The sequence goes on from MU106236.1 coordinate 113,372, forward strand.
TAATCTATGGATCAGGTCGTCTATCCTTGCCCATGATCAGATCACACACGGCCTTCCTTGTATAAACACACCGGCTCCATACTTGTGGTCCATGCCCAATAGTACTAGCCTTGCTCATCTCCTTTGCTTGCTGTTGGTTCCAAACGAATTGAACCTTGAACTCCCCATGGTTACCCTTATACTAGGACTCCCATGTGACTCCTCAATGGGCCGGATCAATTGTTCACACCATGATCAAACCCAACACAACCCATGATCCATCCCACATGGATGAATACCATCTAACTATCATCCCACATGGATGAGTTAGATCAACAATGATCCGCCCCTTCTCTCAGGGTCCTGGGTCCTTAGTTTACACCACCATATATGGTCTTCAGTGAGTGTGCCATACCTGACCTTAACACACCACAAGAGACAGCAATATAACTAGAAAGTAATCATAAACATGTTACCTTATCCATGATGTTTGTAGATCTTGTGCCATCCCTTGTCAAGTGAGGCCTTGCTCTTCCAGAGCACACCTCCATCAAGTCTTATCATATACCTCCAGTATTGATAAGATCCAATCAAGGGTCGCACCAAAGTTCTCATCCATGAAACTCCCATGAAACCAGTTTCTGCACTGCATCCGCCTTCAGGGCTGTCTTGGCCTTTGAGAGTGGAGTACGGCTCTCTCCCTTCTCTCCTTACCATTTGCGTGTGTTCCCAGGAAACAGAGGAAGCCTAGGACATGTTCATCCATGATAAAATACCACCCAAGGGTCGTGCATCACTTCCCCCTTTGTTGCCCATGAAACTGCCTTTCTACACACATCTGCCTTCAAGGCTGTCTCAGCCATTGGAATTGAATTCCGATCTTCTATCTTGTCTCCTGGATATTTGCGTGTGTTTTATGGATAAAGAAGGAAGCCCTGGCTTGCCTGCAAACCCACGGCCTTCACTGTTAAGGGCTGATCTCTCTTTCCCTTTCTCCTCTTGACTCTCTGGAGTTTTCCCTGTGTCTCATATGAATAATGATCTCATTTTTCGTGCCAAGGGTCCCATATATATAGAATAAGGCATGGGTAACTTCCCTGGCCAAATGGGTGCCATTTGGTAGGCTAAGGGGCACCTCTTACTCCCTTTGCACCCCATCGACCATAACTGCCTCTCCTTGCACCCTTTCGCCTATAACTGTCCACCAGCAGTTCCTGGAGGAGTATGGACCCTTTGCCAAGGCCCTGGAACGAGCCTAGGGACAGTCCAAGCCATTGTCTCAATGGCCTGACCACAAGACCCAACCGTGACCCGACCTAGCCCAACTGCCCAAGACCCTAACACTACTCCCAGCTGAGATGAGCTGACTGCTAGCTGCCTCAGCTGGGTGAGCTAGTCCACCAGCTCCAGTGAGCTGACCTAACCTGAGTAAGCCACCTCCAAGCTCCACTTAGCTGGTTGAGCTTCATTCGGATCTTATCCAGCTACCGGATTACTTGTCCAGCTCCCTTCAGCTTACCTCTTCCTTGTTTTTGTCAAGTCTCAGCTCCCTGAATCCCTTGACCCTACTTCAAGGCCATGACACACTTTTGTTTAGGTCACATGACCTGATTAGTGAGTCTCCTATCCCCATGGACGATCCTAACGATCATATCTCGAATCGGGGACATGACAGGCCATGGTCCGTTGAGCTAAATCCTTCCATTTAGTACGGATAAGGCTGATCATATCAGCCTATCAGTACGTATGGGTCAAAAATTCATGGCCTGATGGACCAGTCTGGACAGTCCTTGTTCTTTCCAGGCAGGATGGATGGCTGATCGTATCAGTCTATCAGTACGTACGGGTAATTTTTAATGTACTAATGGGATTAGTCGGACAGTCCATGGTCCGTTGAGTTAAATCCTTCCATTCAGTACAGTTAAGGCTGGTCATATCATCCTATCAGTACGTATGGGTCGATTTTTCATGGCCTGATGGACAACTCTGGACAGTCCTTGGTCCATCCGTGCAGTACGGATGACTGATCGTAGCAGCCTATCAGTTCATATAGGTCATATTTCATGTACCGATGGGACCAGTATGGACTGCCCATGGTCAGTTGAGTTAAATCCTTCGATTTAGTACGGATAAGGCTGATCATATCAGTCTATCAGTACGTATGGGTTGATTTTTCAGGGCCTGATGGACTAGTCTGGACAGTCCTTGGTCCTTCCAGGCAGTATGGATGGGTGATGGTATCAGCCTATCAGTACGTATGGGTCATTTTTCATGTACTGATGGGACAAGTCCAAACAGTCCATGGTCCGTTGAGTTAATCCTTCAATTCGGTACAGATAAGGCTGACAATATCCGCCTATTAGTATGTATGGGTTGATTTTTCATGGCCTAATGGACCATTCTGGACAGTCCTTAGTCCATCCAGGCAGTACGGATGGCTGATTGTATCAGCATATCAGTACGTATGGGTCATTTTTCATGTACTGATGGGACCAGTCCAGACAGTCCATGGTCCGTTGAATTAAATCTTTCCATTCAGTACGGTGAAGGCTATCAGTATGTATGGGTAGATTTTTCATGGCCTAATGGACCACTATGAACAATCCTTGGTCCATCCTAGCAGTACGAGGGCTGATCAGATCAGCCTATCAGTATGTATGGGTCATTTTTCATGTACTGATGGGACCAGTCTTGACAGTCCATGGTCCGTTGAGTTAAATCCTTCTATTAAGTATGGATAAGGCAGATCATATCAGCCTATCCGTACGTGTGGGTCAATTTTTCATGGCCTGAAGGACCAGTCTAGACAGTGCTTGGTCCTTCCAGGCAGTACGGATGGCTAATGGTATCAGCCTATCAGTACGTATGGGTCATTTTTTATGTACTGATGGGACCAGTCCGGAAAGTCCATGGTCCATTGAGTTAATCCTTCCATTCAGTACGGATAAGGCTGATCATATCAGCCTATTAGTACGTATGGGTCAATTTTTCATGGCCTAGTGGACCAGTCTAGACAGTCCTTGGTCCATCCAGGCAGTACAAATGGCTGATAATATCAGCATATTAGTACGTATGGGTCATTTTTCATGTAATAATGGGACCAGTCTGGACAGTCCATGGTCCGTTGAATTATATCATTCCATTCATTACGGTGAAGGCTGATCATATCAGCCTATCAGTACGTATGGGTCGTTTTTTATGGTCTGGTGGACCAGTCTGGCCAGTGCTTGGTCCATCCAGGCTGTACGGATGGCTGATCGTATCAGCCTATCAGTACATATGGGTCATTTTTCATGTACTGATGGGACCAGTCTAGACAGTCCATGGTCCGTTAAGTTAAATCATTCGATTCAGTACGGATAAGGATGATCATATCAGCCTATCAGTATGTGTGGGTCGATTTTTAATGGCTTGATGGACCAGTCTAGACACTGCTTGGTCCTTCCAGGCAGTACGGATGGCTGATGGTATCATCCTATCAGTACGTATGGGTCATTTTTCATGTACTGATGGGACCAGTCCGGACAGTCCATAGTCCGTTGAGTTAAATCCTTCCATTAAGTACGGAAAAGACAAATCATATCAGCCTATCAGTACGTGTGGGTCAATTTTTCATGGCAGTACAGATGGCTAATGGTATCAGCCTATCAGTACGTATGGGTCATTTTTTATGTACTGATGGGACCAGTCCGGAAAGTCCATGGTCCATTGAGTTAGTCCTTCCATTCATTACGGATAAGGCTTATCATATCAGCCTATTAGTACGCATGGGTTGATTTTTCATGGCCTAGTGGACCAGTTTGGACAGTCCTTTGTCCATCCAGGCAGTACAGATGGTTGATCATATCAGCCTATCAGTACGTATGGGTCATTTTTCATGTACTGATGAGACCAGTCCGGAAACGCCATGGTCCGTTGAGTTAAATCCTCCCATTCAGTACGGTTAAGGCTGATCATATCAACCTATCAGTACGTATGGGTTGATTTTTCATGGCCTGATGGACTAGTCTGGACAGTCCTTGGTCCTTCCAGGCAGGATGGATCGCTGATCGTATCAGCCTATCAGTATGTATGGGTAATTTTCATGTATTGATGGGATTCGTCCGGACAGTCCATGGTCCGTTGAGTTAAATCCTTCCATTCAGTATGGTTAAGGCTGGTCATATCAGCCTATCAGTACGTATTGGTCGATTTTTCATGGCCTGATGGACCACTTTGGACAGTCCTTGGTCCATCCAGGCAGTACCGATGGCTGATCATATCAGCATATCAGTACGTATGGGTCAATTTTTTATGTACTGATGGGACCAGTCTTGACAGTCCATGGTCCGTTGAGTTAAATCCTTCTATTAAGTATGGATAAGGCAGATCATATCAGCCTATCAGTACGTGTGGGTCAATTTTTCATGGCCTGAAGGACCAGTCTGGACAGTGCTTGGTCTTCCAGGCAGTATGGATGGCTAATGGTATCAGCCTATCAGTACGTATGGGTCATTTTTTATGTACTGATGGGACAAGTCTGGAAAGTCCATGGTCCATTGAGTTAATCCTTCCATTCAGTACGGATAAGGCTGATCATATCAGCCTATTAGTACGTATGGGTCAATTTTTCATGGCTTAGTGGACCAGTCTGGACAGTCCTTGGTCCATCAAGGCAGTACGAATGGCTGATCATATCAGCATATTAGTACGTATGGGTCATTTTTCATGTACTGATGGGACCAGTCTGGACAGTCCATGGTCCGTTGAATTATATCTTTCCATTCAGTACGGTGAAGGCTGATCATATCAGCCTATCAGTACGTATGGGTCTTTTTTATGGCCTGGTGGACCAGTCTGGCAAGTGCTTGGTCTATCCAGGCTGTACGGATGGCTGATCGTATCAGCCTATCAGTACGTATGGGTCATTTTTTCATGTACTGAAGGGACCAGTCTAGACAGTCCATGGTCCGTTGAGTTAAATCATTCCATTCAGTCCGGATAAGGCTGATCTTATCAGCCTATCAGTACGTGTGGGTCGATTTTTCATGGCTGATGGACCATTCTAGACAATTCTTGGTCCTTCCAGGCAGTACAGATGGCTGATGGTGTCAGCCTATCAGTACATATGGGTCAGTTTTCATGTACTGGTGGGACCAGTCCGGATAGTCCATGGTCCGTTGAGTTAAATCCTTCCATTCAGTACGGATAAGGCTGATCATATCAGCCTATCAGTACGTATGGATTGATTTTTCATGGCCTAATGGACCAGTCTGGACAGCCCTTGCTCCATCCAGGCAGTACGGATGGCTGATCATATCAGGATATCAGTATGTATGGTCATTTTTTCATGTACTGATGGGACCAGTCTGGACAGTCATTGGTCCGGTTAATTATATATTTCCATTCAGTACGGTGAAGGCTGATCATATCAGCCTATCAGTACGTATGGGTCGTTTTTTATGGCCTGGTGGACCAGTCTGGCCACTGCTTGGTCTATCCAAGCTGTACTGATGGCTGATGGTATCAGCCTCTCAGTACGAATGGGTAATTTTTCATGTACTGTTAGGACCAATCTAGACAGTCCATGGTCTGTTGAGTTAAATCATTCCATTCAGTACGGATAAGGCTAATCATATCAGCCTATCAGTACGTGTGGGTCAATTTTTTCATGGCATGATGGACCATCCTGGACAATGCTTGGTCCTTCCACGAAGTACGGATGACTGATGGTATCAGCCTATCAGTACGTATGGGTCATTTTCATGTACTCATGAGACCAGTCAGGACATTGCATGGTCCATAGAGTTAATCATTGTATTGAGTACGGATAAGGCTGATAATATCAGACTATCAGTACTTATTGGTTGATTTTTCATGGCCTGATGGACCAGTCTGGACAGTCCTTTTTCCTTCCAAGCAGTACGGATGGCTGATGATATCACCCTATCGGTACGTATGGGTCATTTTTCATGTACTGATGGGACCATTC
>MU106236.1:131691-179294 GCA_012274485.2 Sinapis alba
TGTAAGACCCGAACCCGGCCGTCTAGGCCGCGGTCGATGCCTCACGTTGCTCGGTCCACACACTGACCGAACCTCTCAATTTTTCAACCTTTTCTTTTATAGATTGCCCTTAAGGCGAAGGTTTACTTAGCTCTTAGTTAAAGACTACCTTAGTCATTCCCTAGCTTAGATCCTTTCAATTTATGCACAGCGGAATATTCTCTACTTAACCATTGGACTAACTCCAATCTAATACTGGTCCGGTCGAATCACCTCAGCTAATGGTTAGTACACTCAACTACCAGCAAGCTCAAAGGTCGATCCTACCTAAACCAAGTCATACCAGTTACGATGTTCCATTCCCCTAACCATTCTATCTAGATCTAAGCAATGAATTGCTAGATCTTACCTTTGCCTTATCCACGGAGCTTGTTAGCTCATCGGTCCCAGCTGGCTTAGCTGTTTAGCTAGCTCATCCAGCTAGCTGAGCTGAATCACTTCACCTGAGGTTCCATCTCTTCCAGCTGATCGAGCTGCGAGGTAGCTTCGCCCAGCTCCCCGTCCACTCGTACATCTTCCTTATACCTGTATAAACCTTTCCTCTTGGTACTTAGTCATTCAGCCTACCATCCCCACAGACCAAGTACCTTTGGGAAGTCTTCAGCTACAAAAACAACCTCAAGCAAACATGCTCCAAAAATTAATTAAAATTCATGAAAACTCCTGATAATTCTCCACTAAGAGATTCCCATAATCAGAATCCAATGAATCGACCCAGACCATATGGATTCTGATCATGATCACTCCATTCAGTCGAATTTGATATCATCAAATCAATTCCGAAAAACTAATTAAAATTCATGATAATTCATGATAAATCACCACTAAGATATTCCCAAAAGGGTTTCCCCAAATTCGGCCTAGATCATATAGATCTCGGCCATGATCAGTCCGGCCAAAGGCCAAGGACTATGCTCCTGAACCGGCCAAGGCCTTGGTTCAGTGCCTCCACGTCTTAGGAGTATGCTCCGCTGGAGTCAAGTCCTCTCATGGACTAATAATGCCCATCAGATCCCAAGTCAATCAACCAACCACCCCACATGACTCAGAACTGATGAGTCTTCATACTTACCTAACCGGCCATGGGACCATGTCCCAATCTTGCTCTTACAACCGGTGCATCCTTTGATCAATCAGATCAGACACCTTGATCCATCATCTATGGATCAGGTCGTCTATCCTTGCCCATGATCAGATCACACGCGGCCTTCCTTGTATAAACACACCAGCTCCATACTTGTGGTCCATGCCCACAAGTACTAGCCTGGGTCATCTCCTTTGCTTGCTGTTGGTTCCAAACGAATTGAACCTTGCACTCCCCATGGTTCCCCTTATACTAGGACTACCATGTGACTCCTCAACAGGCCGGATCAATGGTTCACACCATGATCAAACCCAACACAATCCATGATCCATCATGGATCACTATCCAATGAATACCATCTAACTATCATCCCACATGGATGAGTTAGATCAGCCATGATCCGCCCCTTCTCTCAGGGTACTGGATCCTTAGTTTACACCATAATATATGGTCTTCAATGGGCGTGCAATACCTGACCTTAACCACACCAAAAGAGACAGCAATATAACTAGAAAGTAACCATAAACATGTTACCTTATCAATGATGTTTGTAGATCTTGTGCCCTCCCTTGTCAAGTGAGGCCTTGCTCTTCCAGAGCACACCTCCATCAAGTCTTATCACATACCTCCAGTATTGATAAGATCCAATCAAGGGTCGCACCAAAGTTCCCATCCATGGAACTCCCATGAAACCAGTTTCTGCACTGCATCCGCCTTCAAGGCTGTCTTGGCCTTTGAGAGTGGAGTCCAGTCTTCTCCCTCCTATCCTTACCATTTGCGTGTGTTCCCAGGACACAGAGGAAGCCTAGGAAGTGTTAATCCATGATCAAATACCACCCAAGGGTCGTGCATCACTCCCCCCTTTGTTGCTCATGAAACTGCCTTTCTACACACATCTGCCTTCAAGGCTGTCTCATCCATTGGAATTGAATTCCGGTCTTCCATCTTCTCTCCAGGATATTTGCGTGTGTGCTATGGATGTAGATTAAGCCCAGGGCGTGGCAAACAATAATCAAAACCTATCAGAGGGTCGTTCTCCACTCCCCTCTTGATTGCCCTCTACACTGCCTCTTTGCTGCCTTCACACCACTCCTGGTCTTGGATGTTGAATCCGACCATCTCTATGTTTTTCTCTTATTTTCTTTGTGTTTCAGGGTGAAGAAGGAAGCCCTGTCGTGCCTGCAAAGCCACGGCCTTCACTGAACAATCATCCTAACCGGATTCACCCAAACAAGCAATATCAGCCTTGTTAAGGGCTGATCTCTCTTTCCCTTTCTCCTCTTGTCTCTCTGGAGTTTTCTCTGTGTCTCCTATGAATAATGATGGCAATTTTCGTGCCCAGGGTCCCATATATATAGAAGAAGGCGTGGGTAACTGCCCTGGCCGAATGGGTGCCATTTGGTAGGCTAAGGGGCACCTCTTGCTCCCTTTGCACCCCATCGACCATAACTGCCTCCCTTGCCATCCCTTGGCCAGTAACTGTCCCCTGGCAGATCCCCCACGTGCCTAGACCCAATCCCAAGCCCCTGGACCGAGCATATGGACCACCTGATCCATTGCCCCAATGGCCGGACCACACGGACCATCCACCTGACCCGACCATAGCCCGGACTGGTCCAACTGCCCAGGACCCTAACACTACTCCCAGCTGAGATGAGCTGACTGCTAGCTGCCTCAGCTGGGTGAGCTAGTCCACCAGCTCCAGTGAGCTGACTTACACTGTGTGAGCTACCTCCAAGCTCCACCTAGCTGGTTGAGCTTCATCCGCACCTTGTCCAGCTACCGGATTACTTGTCCAGCTCCCTTCAGCTTACCTCTTCCTTGTTTTGGTTAAGTCTCAGCTTCCTGAATCCCTTGACCTTACTTTAAGGCCATGACACACTTGTATTTAGGTCACATGACCTGATTAGTGCGTCTCCTATCACCATGGACGATCCTAGCGATCATATCCCGGATCGGGGACATGACAGTACTGATAGTTGATCGGATCCGCATATCAGTACGTATGTGTCATTTTTCATGTACTAATGGTACATGTCTAGACAATCCATGGTCCGTTGAATTATATCTTTCCATTCAGTACGGTGAAGGCTGATCATATCAGCCTATCAGTACGTATGGGTCGTTTTTTATGGCCTGGTGGCCCAATCTGGCCAGTGCTTGGTCCATCCAGGCTTTACGGATGGCTGATCAAATCATCCTATCACTACGTATGGGTCATTTTTCATGTACTGATGGGACCAGTCTTGACAGTCCATGGTCCGTTGAGTTAAATCATTCCATTCAGTACGGATAAGGCTGGTCATATCAGCCTATCAGTACGTATGTGTCGATTTTTCATGGCCTGATGGACCAGTCTGGACAGTCCTTGGTCCTTCCAGGCAGTACAGATGGCTGATCATATCAACCTATCAGTACGTATGGGTCATTTTTCATGTACTGATGCAGACTGTCCATGGTCTTTTGAGTTAAATCATTCCATTCAGTACGGTTAAGGCTGATCATATCAACCTATCAGTACGTATGGGTCGATTTTTTATGGCCTAATGGGCCAGTCTGGAAAGTCCTTGTACTGGTGGGACCATTCCAGACATTCCATGGTCCGTTAAGTTAAATACTTCCATTCAGTACGGTTAAGGCTGATCAAATCAGCCTATCAGTACATATGGGTCAATTTTTCATGGCCTGATGGACCACACTGGACATTCCTTGGTCCATCCAGGCAGTAAGGATGGCTAATCGTATCAGCATATCAGTATGTATGGGTCATTTTTCATGTACTGATGGGACCAGTCCGGACAATCCATGGCCCACTGAGTTAAATCCTTCCATTCAGTTGTGATAAAGCTGATCAGATCAGCCTATCAGTATGTATGGGTGGATTTTTCATGTCCAGATGGACCACTCTTCACAGTCATTGGTACATCCAGGCAGTACAGATGGCCGATCATATCAGCCTATCAGTACGTATGGGTCATTTTTCATGTACTGATGGGACCATTCCGAACATTCCATGGTCCGTTAAGTTAAGTACTTCCATTCAGTACGGTTAAGGCTGATCAAATCAGCCTATCAGTACATATGGGTCGATTTTTCATGGCCTGATGGACCACACTGGACATTCCTTGGTCCATCTAGGCAGTACGGATAGCTGATCGTATCAGCATATCAGTATGTATGGGTCATTTTTCATGTACTGTTGGGACAAGTCTGGACTGTCCATGGTCCGTTGAATTAAATCTTTCCATTCAGTATGTAGAAGGCTGATCATATCAGCCTATCCATATGTATGGGTCGATTTTTCATGGCCTGTTGGACCACTCTGGACAGTCCTTGGTCTTTCCAAACAGTATAGATGGCTGATCATATCAACCTTTCAGTAAGTATGGGTCATTTTTCATGCTGGTCCCATCAGTCCATGGTCTGTTAAGTTAAATCCTTCCATTCAGGACGGTTAAGGCTGATCATATCAGCCTATCAGTATGTATCGGACAATTTTTCATGGCCTGATGGAAAACTCTGGACAGTCTTTGGGACATCCAGACAGTACAGATGGCTGGTCATATCAGCCTATCAGTACGTATAGGTCATTTTTCATGTACTGATGGGACCATTCCGAACAGTCCATGGACTTTTGAGTTAAATCCTTCCATTCAGTACGGTTAAGGATGATAATATCTGCCCATCAGTACGTGTGGGTCGATTTTTCATGGCCTGATGGACCAGTCTGGACAGTGCTTGGTCCTTCTAGGCAGTACGGATGGCTGATGGTATCAGCCTATTAGTACGTATGGTTCATTTTTAATGTACTGATGTGACCAGTTGGACAGTCCATGGTCCATTGAGTTAATACTTCCATTCAATATGGATAAGACTGATCATATCAGCCTATCAGTACGTACGGGTTGATTTTTCGTGGCCTAATGGACCAGTCTGGACAGTCCTTGGTCCATCGAGATAGTACAGATGGCTGAACTTATCAGCATATCAGTACATATGGGTCATTTTCATGTACTGATGGGACCAGTCCGGACAGTCCATGGTCTAATAAGTTAAATCCTTCCATTCAGTACGGTTAAGGCTGATCATATAAGCCTATCAGTACGTATGGGTGGATTTTTCATGGCCAGATGGACCACTCTGGACAGTCCTTGGTCCATCCAGGCAGTACGGATGGCTGATCATATCAGCCTATCAGTACGTATGGGTCATTTTTCGTGTACTGATGGAACCAGTCCGGAAAGTCCATGGTCCGTTGAGTTAAATCCTTCCATTCAGTGTTGATAAGGCTGATCAGATCAGCCTATCAGTACGTATGGGTGGAATTTTCATGTCCAGATGGACCACTCTTAACAGTCCTTGGTACATCCAGGCAGTACAGATGGCTGATCATATCAGCCTATCAGTACGTATGGGTCATTTTTCATGTACTGATGGGACCATTCCAGACATTCCATGGTCCGTTGAGTTAAATCCTTCTATTCAGTTTGGGTAAGGCGGATCATATCAGCCTATCAGTACGTATGGGTGGATTTTTCATGTCCAGATGGACCACTCTTAACAGTCCTTGGTACATCCAGGCAGTACAGATGGCTGATCATATCAGCCTAGCAGTACGTATGGGTCATTTTTCATGTACTGATGGGACCATTCCGGACATTCCATGGTCCGTTGAGTTAAATACTTCCATTCAGTACGGTTAAGGCTGATCAAATCAACCTATCAGTACATATGGATCGATTTTTCATGGCCTGATGGACCACAGTGGACTTTCCTTGGTCCATCCAGGCAGTACGGATGGCTGATAATATCAACATATCAGTATGTATGGGTCATTTTTCATGTACTGATGGAACCGGTCCGGACAGTCCATGGCCCGTTGAGTTAAATCCTTCCATTCAGTTGTGATAAGGCTGATCATATGAGCCTATCAGTACGTATGGGTGAATTTTTCATGGCCAGATGGACCACTCTGGACAGTCCTTGGTCCGTCCAGTCAGTACGGATGGCTGATTATATCAGCCTATCAGTACGTATGGGTCATTTTTCGTGTATTGATGGAACCAGTCCGGACAGTCCATGGTCGGTTGAGTTAAATCCTTCTATTCAGTTTGGATAGGCTGATCGTATCATCCTATCAGTACGTATGGATCATTTTTCATGTACTGATGGGACCATTCCGGACATTCCATGGTCCGTTAAGTTAAATACTTCCATTCAGTACGGTTAAGGCTGATCAAATCAGCCTATCAGTACATATGGGTCGATTTTTCATGGCCTGATGGACCACACTGGACATTCCTTGGTCTATCCAGGCAGTACGAATGGCTGATCGTATCAGCATATCAGTATGTATGGGTCATTTTTCATGTACTGATGGGACCAGTCCAGACAGTCCATGACCCGTTGAGTTAAATCCTTCCATTCAGTATGTAGAAGGCTGATCATATCAGCCTATCAATATGTATGGGTCGATTTTTCATGGCCTTGTGGACCAGTCTGGACAGTGATTAGTCTTTCTAGGCAGTACGGATGGCTGATGGTATCAGCCTATCAGTATGTATGGTTCATTTTTCATGTACTGATGTGACCAGTTCGGACAGTCCATGGTCCATTGAGTTAATACTTCAATTTAATACGGATAAGGCTGATCATATCAGCCTATCAGTACGTACGGGTTGATTTTTTATGGCCTAATGGACCAGTCTGGACAGTCCTTGGTCCATCCAGATAGTACGGATGGCTGATCGTATCAGCATATTAGTACATATGGGTCATTTTCAGGTACTGATGGGACCAGTCTGGACAGTCCATGGTCTAATAAGTTAAATCCTTCCATTCAGTACGGTTAAGGCTGATCGTATCAGCCTATCAGTACGTATGGGACGATTTTTCATGGCCTGATGGAGCAGTCTGGACAGTCCTTGTTCCTTTCAGGCAGTACAGATGGCTGATCGTATCAGCCTATCAGTATGTATGGGTCATTTTTCATGTACTGATGGGACCAATCCGGACAATCCATGGTTTTCTTAATTAAATCCTTCCATTCAGTACGGTTAATGCTGATCATATCAACCTATCAGTACATATGGGTCAATTTTTCATGGCCGAATGGACCAATCTGGACAGTCCTTGGTCCTTCCAGGCAGTACGGTTGGCTAATCGTATCAGCTTATCAATACGTATGGGTTATTTTTCATGTACTGATGGGACCAGTCTGGACAGTCCATGATCCATTGAGTTAATCCTTCCATTCAGTAAGGATAACGCTGATCGTATCAACCTATCAGTACGTATGGGTCGATTTTTTATGGCCTAATGGGCCAGTCTAGACAGTCCTTGTACTGGTGGGACCAGTCCGGACAGTCCATGGTCCATTGAGTTAATCTTTCCATTCAGTACCGATAAGGCTGATAATATAAGACTATCGGTACGTATGGTTCAATTTTTCATGGCCTGATGGACCACACTGGACTTTCCTTGGTCCATCCAGGCAGTACGGATGGCTGATCGTATCAACATATCAGTATGTATGGGTCATTTTTCATGTACTGATGGGACCAGTCCGGACAGTCCATGGCCCGTTGAGTTAAATCCTTCCATTCAGTTGTGATAAGGCTAATCATATCAGCCTATCAGTACGTATGGGTGGATTTTTCATGCCCAGAAGGACCACTCTAGACAGTCCTTGGTCCATCCAGGCAGTACGGATGGCTGATTATATCAGCCTATCAGTACGTATGGGTCATTTTTCGTGTACTGATGGAACCAGTCCGGACAGTCCATAGTCCATTGAGTTAAATCCTTCTATTCAGTTTGGATAAGGCTGATCATATCAGCCTATCAGTACGTATGGATCATTTTTCATGTTCGGATGGGACCATTCCGGACATTCCATGGTCCGTTGAGTTAAATACTTCCATTCAGTACGGTTAAGGCTGATCATATCAGCCTATGAGTACTTATGGGTAGATTTTTCATGGCCTGATGGACCAGTCTGGAGAGTCCTTGGTCCTTCCAGGCAGTACGGATGGCTGATGGTATCAGCCTATCAGTATGTATTGGTTATTTTTCATGTACTGATAGGACCAGTCTAGACAGTCCATGGTCCGTTGAGTTAAATCCTTCCATTCAGTTTGGATAAGGCTGAACATATCAGCCTATCAATACGTATGGGTCAATTTTTCATGGCCTTGTGGACCAGTCTGGACAGTCCTTGGTCCTTCCATGCAGTACGGATGGCTGATCGTATTAGCCTATCAGTAAGTATGGGTCATTTTTCATGTACTAAGGGGACCAGTCCGGACAGTCCATGGTCTGTTGAGGTAAATTCTTCCATTAAGGTTGCATAAGGCTTATCATATCAACCTATCAGTACAAATGGGTCCATTTTTAAAGGCATGATGGACCAGTCTGGACAGTCATTGGTCCTTCCAGGCAGTACGGATGGCTGATTGAATTAGCCTATCAGTACGTATGCGTCATTTTCATGTATAGATGGAACTAGTTTGGACAGTTCATGGTCCATTGGGTGAAATCCTTCCATTCAGTTTGGATAAGACTGACCATATCAGCTTATCAATACATATGGGTCGATTTTTCATGGCCTGTTGGACCAGTCTGGACAATCCTTGGTCCTTCCAAGCAATACGGATGGCTGCTCATATCAACCTATCAGTATATAGGGGTCATTTTTCATGTACTGATGGGACAAGTACGGACAGTCGATGGTCTGTTGAGTTAATCCTTCCATTAAGTAAGGTTAAGGCTGATCATATAAGCCTATCAGTACGTATGGGTCGATTTTTCATGGCCTGAAGGACCAGTCTGGAAAAACCTTGGTCCTTCCTGGGAGTACGGATGGCTGATTGTATCAGCCTATCAATACGTATGGGTCAATTTTCATGTATTGATGGGACCATTCCGGACAGTCCATGGTCTGTTGAATTAAATCATTCCATTCAGTATGGTTAACACTGATCATATCAGCGTATCAGTACGTATGGGTCGATTTTTCATGGCCTGCTGGACCACTCTGGACAATCCTTAGTCCATCCTAGGAGTACGGATGGCTGATCGTATCAGCCTATCAGTATGTATGGGTTGTTTTCATGTACTGATGGGATTAGTCCGGAGAGTCCATGGTCGGTTGAGTTAAATCCTTGCATTCAGTACGGTTAAGACTGATCATACCAGCCTATCAGTACGTATGGGTCGATTTTCCATGGCCTGATGGACCACTCTTGTCAGTCCTTGACCCATCCAAGAAGTATTGTTGGCTGATCATATTAGCCTATCAGCATGTATGGGTCATTTTCATGTACTGATGGGACCAGTCCAGACAGTCCATGGTCCATTGAGTTAATCCTTCCAATCAGTAGGGATAAGGCTGATCATATCAGCCTATCAGTACGTATGGGTCAAATTTTCATGGCCAAATGGACCAGTCTGGTGAGTCCTTGGTCCTTCCAGGAAGTACGGATGGCTGATGATACCAGCCTATCAGTACGTATTGGTTATTTTTCATGTACTGATGGGACCACTCTGGACAGCCCATGGTCCGTTGAGTTAAATCCTTCCATATAGTACGGATAAGGCTGATCATATCAGCCTATAAGTACTTGTGGGTAGATTTTTCATGGCCTGATGGACCAGTCTGGACAGTCCTTGGTCCTTCCAGGCAGTACGGATGGCTGATGGTATCAGCCTATCAGTATGTATTGGTTATTTTTCAGGTACTGATGGGACTAGTCTGGACAGTCCATGGTCCGTTGAGTTAAATCCTTCCATTCAGTTTGGATAAGGCTGATCATATCAGCCTATCAGTACGTATGGGTACATTTTTCATTGATAATCGACCAGTCTTGACAGTCATTGGTCCATCCAGGCAGTACGAATGGATGATCGTATCAGCATATCAGTATGTATGGGTCACTTTTCATGTACTGATGGGATCAGTGCGGACTGTCTATGGTCCGTTGAGTTAAATCCTTCCATTCAGTATGGATAAGGCTGATTATATCAGCCTATCGGTAAGTATGGGTCGATTTTTCATGGCCTAATGGCCAAATCTGGAAAGTCCTTGGTGTTGCCAGGAAGTACGGATGGCTGATCTTATTAGCCTATCAGTACGTATTGGTCGATTTTTCATGCCTTGATGGACCAGTCTGTATAGTTCCTGGTCCATCCAGGAAGTACGGATGGCTGATCGTATCAGCCTATCAATACGTATGGGTCATTTTTCATGTACTGATGGACCAATCTGGACAGCCCATGGTCCGTTGAGTTAAATCCTTCCAATCAGTACAGATAAGGCTGATTATATCAGCCTATCAGTACGTATGGGTCAATTTTTCATGGCCTACTGGACCAGTCTAGACAGTCCTTGGTCCTTCCAGGCAGTACGGATGTCTGATGGTATCAGCCTATCAGTACGTATTGGTTATTTTTCATGTACTGATGGGACCAGTCCTGACAGTCCATGGTTCGTTGAGTTTAATCCTTCTATTCAGTTTGGATAAGGCCGATAATATTAGCTTATCAGTACGTATGGGTAGATTTTTCATGGCCTAATGGACCAGTCTGGACAGTCCTTGGCCCATCCAGGCAGTACGTATGGCTGATCCTATCAGCATATCAGTATGTATGGTTCATTTTTCATGTACTAATTGGATCAGTGCGGACTGTCCATGGTCTGTTGAGTTAAATCCTTCCATTCAGTACGGATAAGGCTTATCATATCAGCCTATCGGCACGTATGAGTCGATTTTTCATCGCCTGATGGACCAGTCTGGAAAGTCCTTGGTCCTGACACGTAGTACGGATGGCTGATCGTATCAGCCTATTAGTACGTAAAGGTCATTTTTCATGTACGGATGGGACCACTCTTGACAACCCATGGTCCGTTGAGTTAAATCCTTCCATTTAGTACGGATAAGGCTGATCATATCAGCCTATGTGTACTTATGAGTGGATTTTTCATGGCCTGATGGACCAGTCTGGACAGTCCTTGGTCCTTCCAGGCAGTACTGATGGCTGATGGTATCAGCCTATACGTACGTATAGGTTAATTTTCATATACTGATGGGACCAGTCCGGACAGTCCATGGTTCGTTGAGTTAAATCCTTCTATTCAGTTTGGATAAACCTGATCATATCAGCCTATCAGTACGTATGGGTAGATTTTTGATGGCCTAATAGACCAGTCTGGATAGTCCTTGGTCCTTCCAGGCAGTACGAATGGATGATCATATCAGCCTATCAGTACGTATGGGTCGATTTTTCATCGCCTGGTGGACCAGTCTAGACAGTGCTTGGTCCATCCAGGTTGTACGGATGGCTGATCGTATCAGCCTTTCAGTACGTGTGGGTCATTTTTCATGTACTTATGCGACCAGTGTGGACAGCCCATTGACCGTTGAGTTAAATCCTTCCATTTAGTACGGATAATACTAATCATATCAGCCTATCAGTACGTATGGGTGAAATTTTTCATGTACTGATCGGACCATTCTGGACAGTCCTTCGTCCTTCTATGCAGTATAGATGGCTGATCGTATCAGCCTATCAGTACGTATGGGTCATTTTTTATCTACATATGGGATTAGTCTGGACAGTCCATGGTCCATTGAGTTAAATCCTTCCATTCAGTACGGTTAAGACTGATCATGTCAGCCTATTAGTACATATGGGTCGATTTTTCATGGCGTGATGGACCATTCTGGGCAGTACGGATCGCTTATCATATAAGCCTATCAGTACGTATGGGTCATTTTTCATGTACTGATCGGACCAGTCCGTACAGTCCATGGTCCGTCGAGTTAAATCCTTCCATTCAGTTTGGATAAGGCTGATCATATCAGCCTATCAGTACGTATGGGTCCATTTTTTCATGGCCTGATGGACTAGTCTGAACAGTCCATGGTCCTTCCAGGCAGTACGGATGGCTGATCGTATCAGCCTATCAGTACGTATGGGTCATTTTCATGTATTGATGGGACCACTCTGGACAGTCCATTGTCCGTTGAGTTAAATCCTTCCATTTAGTATGGATACGGCTGATATGTATCACTACCTATAGGTCGATTTTTCAAGGCCTGGTGGATCACTCTTGACAGTGCTTGGTCCATCCAGGTTGTATGGATGGCTGATCGTATCAGCCTATTAGTACGTATGGTCATTTTTCATGTACTTATGGGACCAGTCCGGACAGTCCATGGTCAGTTGAGTTAAATACTTCCATTCAGTACGGATAAGGCTGATCATATCAGCCTATCGGTACGTGTGGGTCGATTTTGCATGGCCTGATCGACAAGTCTGGACAGTGCTTGGTTCTTCCAGGCAGTACGGATGGCTGATTGTATCAGCCTATCAGTACGTATGAGTCATTATTCATGTACTGATTGGACCAGTCCGGACTGTCCATGGTCCATTAAATTAATTCCTTCCATTGAGTACGGATATGGCTGATCATATCAGTCTATCAGTACGTATGTGTCCATTTTTCAAGACCTGATGGCCCAGTCTGGATAGTCCTTGGTCCATCCAGGCAGTACGGATGGCTTATCATATCAGCCTATCAGCACGTATGGGTCATTTTCATGTACTGATGGGACCAGTCCGGACAGGCCATGGTCCATTGAGTTAATACTTCCATTCAGTATGGATAAGGCTGATCATATCAGCCTATTAGTAGGTATGGGTTGATTTTTCATGGCCTAATGGACCAGTCTGGACCGTCCTTGGTCCATCCAGGCAGTAAGT
The DNA here is from genome assembly GCA_012274485.2 of Sinapis alba. Lineage (NCBI taxonomy): Eukaryota > Viridiplantae > Streptophyta > Magnoliopsida > Brassicales > Brassicaceae > Sinapis > Sinapis alba. Next base: position 144,578 of record MU106236.1, read on the forward strand.
ATGGCTGATCGTATTAGCAAATCAATACGTATGGGTCATTTTTCATGTACTGATGGGAACAGTCTGGACAGTCCATGGTCTGCTGAGTTAAATCTTTCCATTAAGTACTTATGGGTTGATTTTTCATGGCCTTGTGGACCAGTCTTGACAGTGCTTGGTCCATCCAGGCTGTACGGATTGCTGATCGTATCAGCGTATCAGTACGTATGGGTCATTTTTCATGTACTGATGGGACCAGTCTGGACAGTCCATGGTCCGTTGAGTTTAATCCTTCCATTCAGTTTGGATAGGGCTGATATGTATCCGTACCTATGGGTCAATTTTTCATGGACTGGTGGATCACTCTTGATAGTGCTTGGTCCATCCAGGCTGTATGGATGGCTGATCGTATCAGCCTTTCTGTACGTATGGTCATTTTCCATGTACTGATGGGACCAGTCTGGACTGTCCATGGTCAGTTGAGTTAAATGCTTCCATTCACTACAGATAAGGCTGATCATATCAGCCTATCAGTACGTGTGGGTCGATTTTGCATGGCCTGATCGACAAGTCTGGACAGTACTTAGTTCTTCCAGGCAGTATGGATGGCTGATTGTATCAGCTTATTAGTACGTATGGGTCATTTTTCATGTACTGATGGGACCAGTCTGGACTGTCCATTGTCCATTGAGTTAAATCCTTCCATTCAGTACGGATATGGCTGATCATATCAGCCTATCAGTACGTATGTGTCCATTTTTCATGACCTGATGGACCAGTCTAGATAGTCCTTGGTCCATCCAGGCAGTACTGATGGCTAATCATATCAGCCTATCAGCACGTAGGGGTCATTTTCATGTACTGATCGTACCAGTCCGGACAGTCCATGGTCAATTGAGTTAATCCGTCCATTCAGTACGGATAAGGCTGATCCTATCAGCCTATCAGTAGGTATGGGTTGATTTTTCATGGCCTAATGGACCAGTCTGAACAGTCCTTGGTCCATCTAGGCAGTACATATGTCTGATCGTATCAGCATATCAATACATATGGGTCATTTTTCATGTACTGATGGGACCAGTCTGGACAGTCCATGGTCAGTTGAGTTAAATCCTTCCATTTAGTACGGATAAGGCTGATCATATCAGCCTATCAGTACGTATGGGTTGATTTTTCATGGCCTGATCGACCAGTCTGAACAGTCCTTGGTCCTTCCAGGCAGTACGGATGGCTGATGGTATCAGCCTATCAGTACGTAGTGGTAATTTTTCATGTACTGATGGGACCAGTCTGGACTGTCCATGGTCCATTGAGTTAAATCCTTCCATTCAGTACGGATATAGCTGATCATATCAACCTATCAGTACGTATGTGTCCATTTTTCATGACCTGATGGACCAGTCTGGATAGTCCTTGGTCCATCCAGGCAGTACGGATGGCTAATCATATCAGCCTATCAGCACGTCTGGGTCATTTTCATGTACTGATGGGACCAGTCCGGACAATCCATGGTCAATTGAGTTAATCCTTCCATTCAGTACGGATAAGGCTGATCATATCAGCCCATCAGTAGGTATGGGTTGATTTTTCATGGCCTACTGGACCAGTCTGGACAGTCCTTGGTCCATCTAGGCAGTACGTATGTCTGATCGTATCAGCATATCAGGACATATGGGTCATTTTTCATGTACTGATGGGACCAGTCTGGACAGTCCATGGTCAGTTGAGTTAGATCCTTCCATTTAGTTCGGATAAGGCTGATCATATCAGCCTATTAGTACGTATGGGTTGATTTTTCATGGCTTGATCGACCAGTCTGGACAGTCTTTTGTCCTTCCAGGCAGTACGGATGGCTGATGGTATCAGCCTATCAGTACGTATTGGTAATTTTTCATGTACTGATGGGACCAGTCCGGACAATCCATGGTTCGTTGAGTTAAATCCTTCCATTCAGTTTGGGTAAGGTTGATCATATCAGCCTATCAGTCCGTATGGGTTGATTTTTTATGGCCTAATGGACCAGTCTGGACAGTCATTGGACATCTAGGCAGTACGTATGTCTGATCGTATCAGCATATCAGGACATATGGGTAATTTTTCATGTACTGATGGGACCAGTCTGGACAGTCCATGGTCAGTTAAGTTAAATCCTTCCACTTAGTACGGATAAGGCTGATCATATCAGCCTATTAGTACGTATGGGTTGATTTTTCATGGCTTGATCGACCAGTCTGGACAGTCTTTGGTCCTTCCAGGCAGTACGGATGGCTGATGGTATCAGCCTATCAGTACGTATTGGTAATTTTTCATGTACTGATGGGACCAGTCCGGACAATCCATGGTTCGTTGAGTTAAATCCTTCCATTCAGTTTGGGTAAGGCTGATCATATCAGCCTATAAGTCCGTATGGGTTGATTTTTTATGGCCTAATGGACCAGTCTGGACAGTCCTTGGTCTATCCAGGCAGTACGGATGGCTGATTGTATCAGAATATAAGTACATATGGGTCATTTTTTCATGTATAGATGGGACCAGTCTGGACAGTCCATGGTCAGTTGAGTTAAATCCTTCCATTCAGTACGGATATAGCTGATCATATCAACCTATCAGTACGTATGTGTCCATTTTTCATGACCTGATGGACCAGTCTGGATAGTCCTTGGTCCATCCAGGCAGTACGGATGGCTAATCATATCAGCCTATCAGCACGTCTGGGTCATTTTCATGTACTGATGGGACCGGTCCGGACAATCCATGGTCAATTGAGTTAATCCTTCTATTCAGTACGGATAAGGCTGATCATATCAGCCTATCAATACGTATGTGTCCATTTTTCATGACCTGATGGACCAGTCTGGGTAGTCCTTGGTCCATCCAGGCAGTACGGATGGCTAATCATATCAGCCTATCAGCACGTCTAGGTCATTTTCATGTACTGATGGGACCAGTCCGGACAATCCATGGTCAATTGAGTTAATCCTTCCATTCAGTACGGATAAGGCTGATCATATCAGCCCATCAGTAGGTATGGGTTGATTTTTCATGGCCTAATGGACCAGTCTGGACAGTCCTTGGTCCATCTAGGCAGTACGTATGTCTGATCGTATCAGCATATCAGGACATATGGGTCATTTTTCATGTACTGATGGGACCAGTCTGGACAGTCCATGGTCAGTTGAGTTAGATCCTTCCATTTAGTTCGGATAAGGCTGATCATATCAGCCTATTAGTACGTATGGGTTGATTTTTCATGGCTTGATCGACCAGTCTGGACAGTCTTTGGTCCTTCCAGGCAGTACGGATGACTGATGGTATCAGCCTATCAGTACGTATTGGTAATTTTTCATGTACTGATGGGACCAGTCCGGACAATCCATGGTTCGTTGAGTTAAATCCTTCCATTCAGTTTGGGTAAGGCTGATCATATCAGCCTATCAGTCCGTATGGGTTGATTTTTTATGGCCTAATGGACCAGTCTGGACAGTCCTTGGTCTATCCAAGCAGTACGGATGGCTGATCATATCAGCATATAAGTACGTATGTGTCCATTTTTCATGACCTGATGGACCAGTCTGGATAGTCCTTGGTCCATCCAGGAAGTACAGATGGCTGATCATATCAGCTTATCAGCACGTATGGGTCATTTTCATGTACTGATGGGACCATTCTGGACAGTCCATGGTCCATTGAGTTAATCCTTCCATTCAGTACGAATAATGTCACGTCCCTGATTCGGGATAAGGCCCTCAGGCACAGCCATGGTACGAGGAAACGCACCAGTCAGGTCACATGACCCAAAGACAAGCATATCATGGCTGGGATGGATGGTTAAGTGCATAAGTAGGCTGAGACTTAACCGGAATGGGATGGAGACAAGGAAGGAAGAGCTGGATGGGTTTTAAAATAGCTGGACAAGACATGGAAGAAGCTCGATCAGCTAGATCAAGCTTGGTGCAGCTCAGTGTAGCTTACCTTACCTTAGGTCAGCTCCGGTAGATGGACCACTAGCTCACTCAGCTGGGGCAGCTAGCAACCAGCTCACCCCAGCTCGGTGGAGTGTTCGGGTCTAGGGCGGTTACGGGACCGGTCCGGTCGGCCAAGCAAGGTCCGACATGGTTATGGTCAGGGGGCAAGTAGGCGAGGCAGAGGACTGGACCAGGAGGCTCTCACTCGAACAGGATAAGGGGGTCTTGGGCGGTTGGAGCCAGTTGGGACGAAGGGGTGCGAATGGAAAGAAATGCACCCATTCGGCCAACAAGTCATGCCTGTTCGCCCAGGCAGTTGGGGGTCGATTTCACTCTTTAAATACAGACCCTTGGGGTCCAGAATTGCGACAATTTCCCTAAGGAAACTGTGCCCAAATCGAGACAGAGAGAAACAAAGAGAGAGAGAGAGAGAGAGAGAGAGAGAAAGAGAGAGAGATCAAGGCTTGGCCGCGTGGGTATTGGTGGTGGATTCCGATCAGGAGTTGGCTTGTGTTAAGTGGAGATCGATTGAGGATGGCTACTAGAGGCAAGGATAAAGATTTGGAGAAGGGCTTGAGCACTCCAGAGCGTACGCCCAAGGTGAGTGGGATGAACCGAACCATCTTGCCATGGCTGCGGTGTTATGCCGTATGGGCTGTGGTCGGATTGGTGAATCCAGACCCATCTCTTCCCATCTATTTACTGATCAACTTCTCTTCATCTATATTCTCTGTGGGATTGGTGTTCCAATCTCGGTGTGACTGGACCAAGGCTTTGGCCGGTCCAGGAACATAGTCCTTGGCCTTTGGCCGGACTGGTCTTGGTCGGATTCTATTAGCTCCGGTGGGATTCATTGAATTCCGACCATGGATTCCTCTTAGTAGGGATTTATCATGAATTATCATGTATTTTATTAGGTTTTACCTAATTGATTTGAGGATGGTCAGTTATGGCCGGTTAGGCTGAATAGGGTCGAGATCAGTAGGATCGAGGCCGGTTATTTAGATTCTGATTATGGATTCATCTTAGTTGGGATTTATGACGAATTGTCATGAGTTTTATTTAGTTTTTGGGAATTTATTTGGATAAGTCAGATTTGGAAATAAACGATGGCCGATGGTTTTCTTAATTAAATCCTTCCATTCAGTACGGTTAAGGCTGATCATATCAGCCTATCAGTACATATGGGTCAATTTTTCATAGCCAAATGGACCAGTCTGGACAGTCCTTGGTCCTTCCAGGCAGTACGGTTGGCTAATCGTATCAGCTTATCAATACGTATGGGTTATTTTTCATGTACTGATGGGACCAGTCTGGACAGTCCATTCAGTATGGATAACGCTGATCATATCAACCTATCAGTACGTATGGGTCGAGTTTTCATGGCCTGATGGACAAGTCTAGACAGTCCTTGGTCCTTCGAGGCAGTATGGATGGCTGATCGTATCAGCCTATCAGTACGTATGGATTATTTTTCATGTATGGATGGGACTAGTTTGGACAGTCCATGGTCCATTGAGTTAATCCTTCTATTCAGTTTGGATAAGGCTAACACATCAACCTATCAGTACATATGCGTCGATTTTTCATGGCCTGTTGGACCAGTCTTGACAGTCCTTGGTCCTTCCAGGCAATACGGATGGCTGATTATATCAACCTATCAGTACGTATGGGTCATTTTTCATGTACTGATGCAGACTGTCCATGGTCTTTTGAGTTAAATCATTCCATTCAGTACGGTTAAGGCTGATCATATCAACCTATCAGTACGTATGGGTCGATTTTTTATGGCCTTATGGGCCAGTCTAGACAGTCCTTGTACTGGTGGGACTAGTCCGGACAGTCAATGGTCCATTGAGTTAATCTTTCCATTCAGTACCGATAAGGCTGATAATATAAGACTATCGGTACGTATGGGTCGATTTTTCATGGCCTGATGGACCACACTGGACTTTCCTTGGTCCATCCAGGCAGTACGGATGGCTGATCGTATCAGCATATCAGTATGTATGGGTCATTTTTCATGTACTGATGGGACCAGTCCGGACAGTCCATGGCCCGTTGAGTTAAATCCTTCCATTCAGTTGTGATAAGGCTGATCATATCAGCCTATCAGTACGTATGGGTGGAATTTTCATGGCCAGATGGACCACTCTAGACAGTCCTTGGTCCATCCAGGCAGTACGGATGGCTGATCATATCAGCCTATTAGTACGTATGGGTCTTTTTTCGTGTACTGATGGAACCAGTCCGGACAGTCCATGGTCCATTGAGTTAAATCCTTCTATTCAGTTTGGATAAGGCTGATCATATCAGTCTATCAGTACGTATGGATCATTTTTCATGTACTGATGGGACCATTCCGGACATTCCATGGTCCGTTGAGTTAAATACTTCCATTCAGTACGGTTAAGGCTGATCATATCAGCCTATGAGTACTTATGGGTAGATTTTTCATGGCCTGATGGACCAGTCTGGAGAGTCATTGGTCCTTCCAGGCAGTACGGATGGCTGATGGTATCAGCCTATCAGTATGTATTGGTTATTTTTCATGTACTGATAGGACCAGTCTAGACAGTCCATGGTCCGTTGAGTTAAATCCTTCCATTCAGTTTGGATAAGGCTGAACATATCAGCCTATCAATACGTATGGGTCGATTTTTCATGGCCTTGTGGACCAGTCTGGACAGTCCTTGGTCCTTCCATGCAGTACGGATGGTTGATCGTATCAGCCTATCAGTAAGTATGGGTCATTTTTCATGTACTAAGGGGACCAGTCCGGACAGTCCATGGTCTGTTGAGGTAAATTCTTCCATTAAGGTTGGATAAGGCTTATCATATCAACCTATTAGTACGTATGGGTCAATTTTTAAAGGCATGATGGACCAGTCTGGACAGTCATTGGTCCTTCCAGGCAGTACGGATGGCTGATTGAATTAGCCTATCAGTACGTATTTGTCATTTTCATGTATGGATGGGACTAGTCTGGACAGTCCATGGTCCATTGGGTAAAATCCTTCCATTCAGTTTGGATAAGACTGACCATATCAGCTTATCAATACATATGGGTCGATTTTTCATGGCCTGTTGGACCAGTCTGGACAATCCTTGGTCCTTCCAAGCAATACGGATGGCTGATCATATCAACCTAGCAGTATGTAGGGGTCATTTTTCATGTACTGATGGGACAACTCCGGACAGTCGATGGTCTGTTGAGTTAATCCTTCCATTAAGGTTAAGGGTGATCATATAAGCCTATCAGTACGTATGGGTCGATTTTTCATGGCCTCAAGGTCCAGTGTGGAAAAACCTTGGTCCTTCCTGGGAGTACGGATGGCTGATTGTATCAGCCTATCAATACGTATGGGTCAATTTTCATGTACTGATGGGACCATTCCGGACAGTCCATGGTCTGTTGAATTAAATCATTCCATTCAGTAGGGTTAACACTGATCATATCAGCGTATCAGTACGTATGGGTCGATTTTTCATGGCCTGCTGGACAACTCTGGACAATCCTTAGTCCATCCTAGCAGTACGGATGGCTGATCGTATCAGCCTATCAGTACGTATGGGTTGTTTTCATGTACTGATGGGATTAGTCCGGAGAGTCCATGGTCGGTTGAGTTAAATCCTTGCATTCAGTACGGTTAAGACTGATCATATCAACCTATCAGTACGTATGGGTCAATTTTGCATGGCCTGATGGACCACTCTTGTCAGTCCTTGACCCATCCAAGAAGTATTGTTGGCTGATCATATTAGCCTATCAGCGTGTATGGGTCATTTTCATGTACTGATGGGACCAGTCCAGACAGTCCATGGTCCATTGAGTTAATCCTTCCAATCAGTAGGGATACGGCTGATCATATCAGCCTATCAGTACGTATGGGTCAAATTTGCATGGCCTAATGGACCAGTCTGGTGAGTCCTTGGTCCTTCCAGGAAGTACGGATGGCTGATGATATCAGCCTATCAGTACGTATTGGTTATTTTTCATGTACTGATGGGACTAGTCTGGACAGTCCATGGTCCGTTGAGTTAAATCCTTCCATTCAGTTTGGATAAGGCTGATCATATCAGCCTATCAGTACGTATGGGTAGATTTTTCATTGCCTAATCGACCAGTCTCGACAGTCAATGGTCCATCCAGGCAGTACGAATGGATGATCGTATCAGCATATCAGTATGTATGGGTCACTTTTCAGGTACTGATTGGATCAGTGCGGACTGTCTATGGTCCGTTGAGTTAAATCCTTCCATTCAGTATGGATAAGGCTGATCATATCAGCCTATCGGTATGTATGGGTCGATTTTTCATGGCCTAATGGCCAAGTCTGGAAAGTCCTTGGTGCTGCCAGGCAGTACGGATGGCTGATCGTATCAGCCTATCAGTACGTATGGGTCAATTTTTCATGCCTTGATGGACCAGTCTGGATAGTTCCTGGTCCATTCAGGAAGTACGGATGGCTGATCGTATCAGCCTATCTTTACGTATGGGTCATTTTTCATGTACTGATGGGACCAATCTGGACAGCCCATGGTCCGTTGAGTTAAATCCTTCCATTTAGTACGGATAAGGCTGATCATATTAGCCTATGTGTACTTATGGGTGGATTTTTCATGGCCTGATGGACTAGTCTGGACAGTCCTTGGTCCTTCCAGGCAGTACGGATGGCTGATGGTATCAGCTTATACGTACGTATTGGTTATTTTTGATATACTGATGGGACCAGTCCGGACAGTCCATGGTTCGTTGAGTTAAATCCTTCTATTCAGTTTGGATAAACCTGATCATATCAGCCTATCAGTACATATGGGTAGATTTTTCATGGCCTAATGGACCAGTCTGGACAGTCCTTGGTCCATCCAGGCAGTACGAATGGATGATCATATCAGCCTATCAGTACGTATGGGCGATTTTTCATCGCCTGGTGGACCAGTCTGGACAGTGCTTGGTCCATCCAGGTTGTACGGATGGCTGATCGTATCAGCCTTTCAGTACGTGTGGGTCATTTTTCGTGTACTTATGCGACCAGTCTGGACAGCCCATTGACCGTTGAGTTAAATCCTTCCATTTAGTACGGATAATGCTAATCATATCAGCCTACCAGTACGTATGGGTGGAATTTTTCATGTACTGATCGGACCATTCTGGACAGTCCTTCGTCCTTCTATGCAGTATAGATGGCTGATCGTATCAGCCTATCAGTACGTATGGGTCATTTTTCATCTTTATATGGGATTAGTCTGGACAGTCCATGGTCCATTGAGTTAAATCCTTCCATTCAGTACGGTTAAAACTGATCATGTCAGCCTATTAGTACATATGGGTCGATTTTTCATGGCTTGATGGACAATTCTGGGCAGTACGGATCGCTTATCATATAAGCCTATCAGTACGTATGGGTCATTTTTCATGTACTGATCGGACCAGTCGGTACAGTCCATGGTCCGTCGAGTTAAATCCTTCCATTCAGTTTGGATAAGGCTGATCATATCAGCCTATCAGTACGTATGGGTCCATTTTTCATGGCCTGATGGACCAGTCTCGACAGTGCTTGGTCCATCCAGGCTGTACGGATGGCTGATCGTATCAGCCTATCAGTACGTATGGGTCATTTTTCATGTACTGATGGGACCAGTCTGGACAGTCCATAGTCCGTTGAGTTTAATCCTTCCATTCAGTTTGGATAAGGCTGATATGTATCAGTACCTATGGGTCAATTTTTCATGGACTGGTGGATCACTCTTGATAGTGCTTGGTCCATCCAGGCTGTATGGATGGCTGATCGTATCAGCCTATCAGTACGTATGGTCATTTTCCATGTACTGATGGGACCAGTCTGGACTGTCCATGGTCAGTTGAGTTAAATACTTCCATTCACTACGGATAAGGCTGATCATATCAGCCTATCAGTACGTGTGGGTTGATTTTGCATGGCCTGATCGACAAGTCTGGACAGTACTTGGTTCTTCCAGGCAGTATGGATGGCTGATTGTATCAGCTTATTAGTACGTATGGGTCATTTTTCATGTACTGATGGGACCAGTTTGGACTGTCCATGGTCCATTGAGTTAAATCCTTCCATTCAGTACGGATATGGCTGATCATATCAGCCTATCAGTACGTATGTGTCCATTTTTCATGACCTGATGGACCAGTCTGGATAGTCCTTGGTCCATCCAGGCAGTACGGATGGCTAATCATATCAGCCTATCAGCACGTATGGGTCATTTTCATGGTCAATTGAGTTAATCCTTCCATTCAGTACGGATAAGGCTGATCATATCAGCCTATCAGCACGTCTGGGTCATTTTCATGTACTGATGGGACCAGTCCGGACAATCCATGGTCAATTGAGTTAATCCTTCCATTCAGTACGGATAAGGCTGATCATATCAGCCTATCAATACGTATGTGTCCATTTTTCATGACCTGATGGACCAGTCTGGATAGTCCTTGGTCCATCCAGGCAGTACGGATGGCTAATCATATCAGCCTATCAGCACGTCTGGGTCATTTTCATGTACTGATGGGACCAGTCCGGACAATCCATGGTCAATTGAGTTAATCCTTCCATTCAGTACGGATAAGGCTGATCATATCAGTCTATCAGTACGTATGTGTCCATTTTTCATGACCTGATGGACCAGTCTGGATAGTCCTTGGTCCATCCAGGCAGTACGGATGGCTGATCATATCAGCCTATCAGCACGTATGGGTTATTTTCATGTACTGATGGGACCAGTCCGGACAGTCCATGGTCCATTGAGTTAATCCTTCCATTCAGTGCGGGTAAGGCTGACCATATCAGCCTATTAGTAGGTATGGGTTGATTTTTCATGGCCTAATGGACCAGTCTGGACCGTCCTTGGTCCATGCAGGCAGTAAGTATGGCTGATCGTATTAGCATATCAATACGTATGGGTCATTTTTCATGTACTGATGGGAACAGTCTGGACAGTCCATGGTCTGCTGAGTTAAATCTTTCCATTCAGTACTTATGGGTTGATTTTTCATGGCCTAGTGGACCAGTCTCGACAGTGCTTGATCCATCCAGGCTGTACGGATGGCTGATCGTATCAGCCTATCAGTACGTATGGGTCATTTTTCATGTACTGATGGGACCAGTCTGGACAGTCCATAGTCCGTTGAGTTTAATCCTTCCATTCAGTTTGGATAAGGCTGATATGTATCAGTACCTATGGGTCAATTTTTCATGGACTGGTGGATCACTCTTGATAGTGCTTGGTCCATCCAGGCTGTATGGATGGCTGATCGTATCAGCCTATCAGTACGTATGGTCATTTTCCATGTACTGATGGGACCAGTCTGGACTGTCCGTGGCCAGTTGAGTTAAATACTTCCATTCACTACGGATAAGGCTGATCATATCAGCCTATCAGTACGTGTGGGTTGATTTTGCATGGCCTGGTCGACAAGTCTGGACAGTACTTGGTTCTTCCAGGCAGTATGGATGGCTGATTGTATCAGCTTATTAGTACGTATGGGTCATTTTTCATGTACTGATGGGACCAGTTTGGACTGTCCATGGTCCATTGAGTTAAATCCTTCCATTCAGTACGGATATGGCTGATCATATCAGCCTATCAGTACGTATGTGTCCATTTTTCATGACCCTATGGACCAGTCTGGATAGTCCTTGGTCCATCCAGGCAGTACGGATGGCTAATCATATCAGCCTATCAGCACGTATGGGTCATTTTCATGGTCAATTGAGTTAATCCTTCCATTCAGTACGGATAAGGCTGATCATATCAGCCTATCAGCACGTCTGGGTCATTTTCATGTACTGATGGGACCAGTCCGGACAATCCATGGTCAATTGAGTTAATCCTTCCATTCAGTACAGATAAGACTGATCATATCAGCCTATCAATACGTATGTGTCCATTTTTCATGACCTGATGGACCAGTCTGGATAGTCCTTGGTGCATCCAGGCAGTACGGATGGCTAATCATATCAGCCTATCAGCACGTCTGGGTCATTTTCATGTACTGATGGGACCAGTCCGGACAATCCATGGTCAATTGAGTTAATCCTTCCATTCAGTACGGATAAGGCTGATCATATCAGCCTACCAGCTCCATCCACACGAACCTCGGTTGGGTTGAGATGAGCAGTTGGCAGTCCAGTGCCCACATTAGCCCCGTCTGGTTGGATAGGCAACAGCACAGGCGGGTTAGTCCCATCCGCTTCAACAGGTCCAGACCCCCCAGCTGTTTCCTTACCCTTCCGTGAAGTCTTAGACTTCCTTGTACCCTTGGGTTCAAATCAACACTCAAGGCTAGCACATTAACGTTTGAATAAGCAAAACATACAATCGCTAAGACTAACACACAATCAATCAGACCTTACCATGAGACCCAGCCGGATGTGTGGTGATTTCCCCAAAACCCATAACAATCCTAGAACCAACTCCGCTCTGATACCAACTTGTAAGACCCGATCCTGGTCCAAAGGACCCAACTAGGACCCGAAGCCTTACCAAACTATTCATGTAATTTTTGTTCACTTTTAAGGTCCAATATTTCTCTAAGTCATTATTCAATCATATGAGGTTCAAACATTTCGATTCCTAAGTCTATTCAGATAAGAGAAATTGTATCTTTATTAATATAAAACTTGTGATCCAATACATAGATTCAGTTGCACAATAGGCTATCATAAGTTTATGTGTTCATACTAACTAAACTATCCCACAACCCACACATCCATCCACGGCTCAGGTCTTCATGGTTCCTTGGCCTTGCCACGGTCCTGGTCTGATCCTGAAAGCAACATCATCACAAGACATATGTATGAGTACAATCCGATACCCTAACATACCAAGTCTACATTGCATGGTTCGGTTCTCCTATTCTATGCACTATATCCTATCCATTCAATTCACAAGGCACACGGCCACACCCAGGACATCCCCCAGGACGTCCTGGACCACTACTCAACACACGGCCTGACTGGTTCCATGTGGACCATTCCCGTTGTCCACACCAAACCACAATCGACCATGGCTGGTTCCCAAATCTGACCTATTCAAATAAATTCCCAAAAACTAATTAAAATTCATGAAAATTCCCTATAAATCCTAACTAAGAATAATCCATAATCAGAATCCAAAGAACCGGCCTCGATCCTATTGATCTCGGCCACAATCAGCCAAAATGGCCATAACTGACCATCCATGAATCAAATAGGTAAAACCTAATAAAACCCATGATAACTCATGATAAATCCCCATTAAGAGGAATCCATGATGGAATTCAAATAATGCCACCGGAGCATACAGAACCCGACCAAGACCAGTCCGGCCTAAGGCCAAGGACGATGTTCCTGGACCGGCCAAAGCCTTGGTCCAGTCACATTAAGATGAACTCTCCATCCATATAAAGAATATAGAAGAGGAGAAGGAAATCAAATAAGAAAATGGGAAGAAATGGGTCTGGAACCACCAAACCAACCACAGCCACACGGCATCATGCCGCTGCCATGGCAGGATGGATCGGTCCATCCCACTCACCTTGGGCGTGCGCTGTGGAGTGCTCAAGCCCTTCTCCAAATCCTTAACCTTGCCTATGGTTCCCATCCTCAATCGATCTCCACTCCACACAATCTAACTCCTGATCGGAATCAATCACCAACACACACAGCCAAGCCTTGATCGATGTCTCTCTCTCTTTCTTTCTTTCTCTCTGTCACGATTTTGGCAGAGTTTTCCTTAGGGGAAAATTTTGTCAATTGTGGACCCCTAGGGTCTGTATTTAAAGGCCAGAACCGACCCCCAACTGCCTGGGCGAACAGGCATGACTTGTTGGCCGAATGGGTGCAACTTGCACCATTCGCACCCCTTCGCCCCAACTGCCCCCAACCGCCCCTTCTCTCCCTTATCCTGTTCGATTGCAAGCTCCAGGGTCCTGTCTACTGCTCAGCCAACATGTCCAAGACCCCAACTGGTCGGACCACCCTTGGCCACCCAGGCCGGCACCATAACTGCCCCTGACCCGAGTCCTTTGACTAAGACCCAAACCCTTCACCCAGCTGGGTGAGCTGGTTGCTAGCTGCCCCAGCTAAGTGAGCTAGTGGTCCANTCCTGTTCGATTGCAAGCTCCAGGGTCCTGTCTACTGCTCAGCCAACATGTCCAAGACCCCAACTGGTCGGACCACCCTTGGCCACCCAGGCCGGCACCATAACTGCCCCTGACCCGAGTCCTTTGACTAAGACCCAAACCCTTCACCCAGCTGGGTGAGCTGGTTGCTAGCTGCCCCAGCTAAGTGAGCTAGTGGTCCAGCTACCGGAGCTGACTTAGTCTAGTGGTCCAGCTGCTGTAGCTGACCTGGTCGAGTGTGAGATGTACCGAACTGTCCCGAGCTTGATCTAGCTGGCTGAACGAGATCCATACCTTGTACAACTGCCTTAGAACTCCTCCAACCTTTCCCCCCTTGCCTTCCTTCGATTCTGGTTAAGTCTCAGCCTACTGAGGACCTTAACCATCCGTTCCAGCCATGATACGCTTGTCCTTAGGTCATGTGACCTGACTGGTGCGTCTCCTCGTTCCATGGCTGTTCCCGAAGGCCTTATCCAGATTCAGGGACATGACAGCATGCGCGGCAACACCTCGTGTTGTGATATGTCCATCCGCATGTTAAGCTTCCATTCACGGAGACATGTCGTGCTTCGGTGTACACTCAGCCTGTTAGACAGTTGACACCACGTCCTACACATGTCTCTCACCATGGATGGAGTGCATGCGTCGTGACACACCGCTCTCTGCGTGTCGATCAGCATGCTTCGGTTGCAGATATTGCGACACTTCGTGCTTCTGTGTGCGAAACCGCATGTCTTGATTCCATGTACGGCGAAACCTCGAGTTTCTGTTGACACTCAGCTGGTTAGACAGTTTCCACCACGTTCTTATCCCTTAGGTCAAGCCACCTCGAGCTTCTCGGTTCATTTGTCTGATTTTGACCATTCCGGTGTATTTTCGACCCGCGATCTATCCCGAATATTTTTCCGCTCCCGTTCTGATGTGCAGAATTTTTAAATAAATTCCAAACTGAAGTCTGACCTTGACAGGAAATATTTACCGAGCCTCCGGCTTCCCCGAGAAATTCTATAATACCAAAATTTGGGTTTTTGCCCAAATTTGGATTTTCCCGTCGTGCTTGCTTCCCGTCCTGCTTCATTCCTATCCTGATTCCGACTTAGTATGTCTCCACAATTATATTTTTTTATACCAACTGATTCCCAAAAGGTTGACTCCAAATTCTGACTTTGTCGGTCTCGACTATTTTACCCCTTCATGAGGGTTATTACATTCTTCCCCCCTTAATAGAATTCGTCCTCGAATTCTTAGGTAGCCAATTGCTCCTCTTCCTGACATGTTCCTCCCTGATGAGTTTTGATGACACTCTCTTCTTGGATAACTTTGTGTAGCAATATGTATCTTCGTCGGTTTGTCTTTGATGTATTCTTTCGATTTCCTCAGCCGTAGTTCTGATTCTTATCTCCCTCTACCTTGATGCATTCCCCATCATTCTCTCTAGTCTTGAATCCTCTCATTTCTGTACTTATTTATTTCCCATGCTTCACTCATATTTGACTAATCTCCATATCGCTTTACTTTGTCCCCCAATGTTCCTTGAGTGTCCTCCTCAAGGTCTCCACCATCGTCTTCATATCTCTTCACTTGAATGATCACTGAGTTGCCTTCTTTCTTTTACTCTTCCATGACACTCATTTCCCACGATACTGATGAAGTCTTTTCCCAACAAAGTCTTGTTCCTCGCCATTTGTCCAGTCCATACCACTGTTCAGTCCCTCTGATCACGTCTTTTCTCTTTCTCTTCGGGTTTGGGTTTTTGGCTTTGAACTCCCTTCACTTTAAGGTTTTCATCCTTAAAGTTCCGATCAACGAACATACTTACAAGCTGAAACTAAATAGAACACTTAACATGCAAGTAAGTCAACAACTAACCCAACAACCTAATTTCAAAACGATCCAGCAACCTAACAATTTTACCAAACAACCTAGCAATTCTAAATTCCACTATCTAATCCTAGTTCCTAAAAAAATAAATCCTACCGCTGGACGTGACCGGTTCCCTAATGCCTTTTGTGACTCTTTTTGACTCGATAAAAAAATGAAAACCGATTAAATCATGTGTTCTGGAAGCATGAACGAAACCATGCTCTGATACCACCTCTGTAACACCCTCGAACCATCCTAGACATATGGTCGATCCACCGGCCAAAAATCAAACAAGAACATGACCGATAGACCAACCAACACCCAGGGTTAGAGATGAAAAAGCTAACCGACCAGCCAACAATCAAACAAGAACATGAATGACCGTCCAACCCAACACCATGGTCCAGAAGCGCTATGTGATGGGCTACGGACAATCCTATCAGAGTCACAGAACTTACTCCGCAACATAGACCAGTTCATCCACTAACTCATCCCGCTAAATCAAGGCCTAAGGCTTTGCAACCCGTACCAAGAGTTAACAGTTTTGTTAGATCGAGGCCGAAGGATATTCAACACGTACCAAGATCTAACGTTGTGTTAGACCGGACTAGTAAAATATCAGAGTACTCATGATGCGCATGAAAAACAATTCCTTAATTAATTCAAGAAATATCCATACATTTATTTATTCAAGACCGGTCCCGGCCTAATGCAAATCGAGTCAACTAAACACAATCACGATACCGTTTACAAAAGGCATGAAAATCTACTCCGGTGGTCCTAACATCCATCTCCAAGCTACTCCGATCATCCATAACTTAAACTACCTGCAAAAAGGACAACGGAGTTGGATGAGTAACCTAATGTTACTCATTGAGCTGGCGGCCTCTACCCGCAACCTAGTTACTAACCCAGACAACCCAAAATAACAATCAATCTAACCCTAGCATGCAAACTAAGCTAAGGCTAAACAATCAATCACAACTCATTATCTAAACAAACCGTTACTAAGTTAGATCCGGCCTCCTACCGTTATCTAACTTCAAGTAACGGGACCCTGCATAACAACAAGCCAGCAACCAATCAACAATATTCATTCACACACACAATCACAATCACAATAACCAGGAAATGATATATAATAACTATGACTCAAGACTAACACTTAACACCGTATATCAGTGTTACTACTTACTCTAGGGTTCATAACCCTTCACGACACTCTATCACAACACAACACTCTAACCTGGGCCCTGGTGAATTCGTGTTCCTCCTCACTATCAGAAATATCCTATCTCCCTACCACAAAGGCCAAGAGAAGGAACTTTCAATCGACCGCGGCCCCCAGTCCATCAGGTCACCGCGCGACAGCCCATAGTCCTTCGGGTCACTGCCACATTACACCGCCGTGTAATACTCAGCCATAAGCCATGACCTTGTCCCTCTGAGTCTTCCCGATCCAGTGAATAAGGGGTTTCCTTGAACCCGCCGGGTACGAGGCTGAGAAAACACTAATCACCCCTAAACAAGCCTAGTATGGGCAGGTTATGCACACACTGTCGGCAACACACACGACACACTATCCTAACAACCTTTAGGAATCTACAACACTAACCACTTGTACGAGTAATCCGGCCAATATGGCTTCGGACCACTAATACTACCATCTAAGATACTAAAGAAAACAATATCAACACTAAATAACTCAACCAGTTAGTCACTCCCTTACCAAGAGCTGACTAACCTCAATCAACAAGATTAATTAAACAAGCAAGCAGTTAATTAATCTAACAAGCAATCTACTCAATCAAACCGTTACTCATAGAGTTTAGCCTCCTGCTAAGAAACTATCTTTAAAGATAACAGGAACCAACACTCAACCACATCAACAAGCAAGAATAGAAAACATGATGCACCCTAGTCCTAGTCTGGTGATTAACTTAGTCTTAATTCCTTTTCATCTCAGCTAAGTCCGGTTTAATAAAATAACCCTAAGGACTCTATCATGCAATAATGTGAGAATTATACTCTATATGAAGACTCAAACTATCCTAAGTTACAAGTGGAACTCAATCAAGTAATAAAACTACCCTAAGGTCCAAATGGAACTCAAACAAACCAACTCAAAGTGTTCTATGCCGATAAGCAGCTGGTTGATCGGAGAGGACTTGGCAAAAACCCAATGGAAGACTTGAGTGGACTGGACTATACTGATCTTGACTTGGAGAGAAACTCCCCTTAAACTGGTATGGGCAAAACTCAACTCGAGTAGAACTTTCTCTAGCTTCTAGACGATTCTCGGACTTCTCGGAAGAGCTTCATAACTTCGACTGATCTGAACCCATAAAATTGAACCCATAAAATTGAATAAACCTTGGACACAACCTCCACTTGATCATCAAATAATATGAGAGTATTGGTCGGATTTATTTGGGCAGAGCTTCCGCATAACGATCGCAGAAATTCTTCGATTGGACATAACTCAACTTCTCGCTGAAATAACGGTCTTCAAAACTCGTCAACACTCTAAATCGACAACTTTCTTTCTCTCTCTCTCTATAGCCACGTTTTTGGAGTGTCTTTGGTGTATGAAAACTGAAGGGGTGCATGGGTATATATAGGAATCGTTGGCCAGTAAGGAGAGGCCACACGATCGCCTGTGTGTCAGCCCGCATGCTTCCGGTCGCATGCACGGCGACACACGGCGCACACATGTCTTGCAGCATGCATCAGTAACATGCAGGATGACACCACTCACGTCCACATGCCTTGATTCATGACTGAGTTGCATGCAACGCGACATACCACTCCCTACATGTCAGACTGCATGCATCGGTTGCATGCGCAGCGACACCTCGTGCTGTGACATGTTCATCTGCATGTTAAGCTTCCATGCACGGTGACATGTCGTGCTTCAGTGGACAGTCAGCCTGTTAGACAGTTGACACCACGTCCTCCACATGTCTCTTACCATGGATGGAGTTCATGCGTCGCGACACACCGCCCTCTGTGTGTCGATCAACATGCTTCGGTTGCAGATATTGCGACACTTTGTGCTTCTGTGTTCGAAACCGCATGTCTTGCTTCCATGTACGGCGACACCTCGAGCTTCTGTTGACACTCAGATGGTTAGACATTTTCCACCACGTTCTTATCCCTTAGATCAAGCCACCTCGAGCTTCTCGGTTCATTTGTCTGATTTTGACCATTCCGGTGTATTTTCGACCCGCGATCTATCCCGAATATTTTTCTGCTCTCAATCTGATGCGCGGAATATTTTTAATAAATTCCAAACTGAAGTCTGACCTTGACAGGAAATATTTACCAATCCTCCGGCTTCCCCGAGAAATTCCATAATACCAAAATTTGTTTTTTTGCCCAAATTTGGGTTTTCCCCTCGTGCTTGCTTCCCGTCCTGCTTCATTCCCATCCTGCTTCTGACTTAGTATGTCTCCAAAAATATATTTTGTTGATACCATCTAATCCCCAAAAGGTTGGCTCCAAATTCTGACTTTGTCGATCTCGACCATTTTACCCCTTCGGGAGGGTTATTACAGCACCAGTCCTGGTGTTGCCTGAGGTGGATCAGACATATATGCTTTATACTGATGCATAAATCACTGGACTTGGATGTGTCCTGACACAGCATGGGAAGGTAATAGCCGTTGCATCTTGACAGTTGAGAAAGCATGAGGGGAGTTATCCGATTCATGATCTGGAAATGGCAGCTTTGGGGTTTGCCTTGAAGATATGGAAATCATACTTGTATGGAGCCAAGGTGCAGATACTTACAGACCATAAAAGTCTAAAGTATATTTTCACTCAGCCTGAGTTAAACTTAAGGCAAAGGAGATGGATGTAGCTTGTTGCAGATAGATCTGGACATAGCTTACCATCCAGGAAAGGCTAACCTAGGGGAAGATGCCTTGATCCGTAGGAGAGAGGAGGTATCAGCCGAGAGGAAGACTGGGGAACTGGAAGAGATGGTACGGTCACTGCATCTCAACACATTGGCTGGATGGGATGAGCCTTTGGGGTTGGAGGCAGTGGATCAAGCTGATCTTCTTACCAGGATTCGTCAAGCTCAAGGCTTGGATGAGAACCTTAAAAAGGTTGCTTCCAATGACAAGACTGAGTACCAAACATCGAGAAATAGTACCATCTTGGTCAATGGAAGGATTAGTGCTCCTAACAAGCAGGAACTGAAGGAGGAGATTATGAGGCAGACTCATAAGTCTAAGTTCTCAGTTCACCCGGGACTGAACAAGATGTATAGAGATCTGAAGAGGTATTACCATTGGGTGAGGATGAAATCTGATGTTGCTGAGCCGTGGCTAAGTGTCCTACTTGCTAACTGGTGAAAGCAGAGCATCAGGTTCCCAGTGGTATACTCCAGACTTACCCATACCGGAGTGGAAGTGGGATCACATCACAATGGACTTTGTGACTGGGTTTCCTACAACCATGAACCGGAAGGATGCAGTTTGGGTTGAGGTTGATCGTTTGACCAATTCTGCTCATTTCCTACCCTTTCGGAAAGGGGATGGAGTGGATCAGATTGTGAGGATATACATGGATGAGATAGTGCGGTTGCATGGTGTTCCAGCAAGCATTGTCTTGTAGAGATCCAAGGACTACATCTTACTTCTAGCAGGCTTTCCAGAAAGCTTTGTGAACCAGATTAAACATGAGTACATCTTATCATCCTCAGAGGGGTGGACAGTCCAAAAGGACCATTCAGACCTTGGACGATATGCTAAGGGCATGTGTTTTAGACTGGGAGAATCTTGGGAGAAACACTTACCTTTGGTGGAATTTGCATACAATAACATGTTCCATACCATCATTGGCATGTAGCCATATGAGCCTTTGTATGGTAGGCCGTGCAGGACACCTCTATGCTGGACCCAATTGGGTGAGCGTAGCATGTTAGGTCCTGAGATTGTGGAAGAAACAACTGAAAAGATCAGAATGGTCAAGGAAAAGATGAAAGAGGCACAAGATCGCCAGAAGAGCTATGCTGACAAGCGTAGGAAACATCTTGAGTTTGAAGTTGATGACTTGGTGTATCTAAAGATGATTACCTTCAAGGGTAGGACCAGGGTTTCTTGAAGAAACAAACTGGATACTAGGTATTTAGGTCCGTTGAGGATCATAGAGAGAGTGGGTGCAGTGGCATACAAGTTGAACTTTCCATCGGCAATGGATGCAATGGATGCATATCACAATGGATTGTACATATAGGTCGATTTTTCATGGCCTGATGGACCACTCTGGACAGTCCTTGGTGCATCCAGGCAGTACGGACAGCTGATCGTATCAGCCTATTAGTACGTATTGGTCATTTTTCATGTACTGATGGGACCATTCTGGACAGTCCATTGTCTGTTGAGTTAAATCCTTCCATTGAGTACGGATAAGGCTGATCATATCAGCCTATCAATAAGTGTGGGTCGATTTTTCATGGCCTGATGGACCAGTCTGGACAGTCGTTGGTCCTTCCAGGCAGTACGTATGGCTGATCGTATCAGCCTATCAGTACGTATGGGTCATTTTTGGTGTACTGATGGGACCAGTACGGACTGTCCATGGTCCATTTAGTTAAATCCTTCCATTCAGAACGGATAAGGATGATCATATAGATCTATTAGTACGTATGGGTCGATATTTCAAGGCCTGATGGACCAGTCTGGACAGTCCCTTGTCCTTCCAGGAAGTACGGATGGCTGATCGTATCAGCCTATTAGTACGTATGGGTCATTTTTTTGTACTGATTAGATTAGTTTGACCAGTCCATGGTCCGTTGAGTTAAATCCTTCCATTCAATACGGTTAAGGCTGATCATATCATCATATCAGTACGTATGGGTCGATTTTTCATGGCCTGATGGACCACTCTGGACAGTCCTTGGTGCATCCAGGCAGTACGGATGGCTGATCGTATCAGCCTACCAGTATGTATGAGTCATTTTTCATGTACTGATGGGACCAGTCTAGACAGTCCATGGTCAATTGAGTTGAATCCTTCCATTTAGTACGGATAAGGCTGATCATATCATCCTATTAGTACGTATGGGTCGACTTTTCATGGCCTGATGGACCACTCTGGACATCCATTGGTCCATCCAGGCAGTACGGATGGCTGATCGTATCAGCCTATCAGTATGTATGGTTCATTTTTCATGTACTGATGGAACCAGTCTAGACAGTCCATGGTCAATTGAGTTAAATCCTTCCATTTAGTACGGATAAGGCTGATCATATCAGCCTATTAGTACGTATGGGTCGACTTTTCATGGCCTGATGGACCAGTCTGGACAGTCCTTGGCCTTTCCAGGCAGTATGGATGGCTAATCGTATTAGCCTATAAGTACGTATGGGTCATTTTTCTTGTACTGATGGGACCAGTCTGAACAGTCCATGGTCCGTTGAGTTAAATCTTTTCATTCTGTAAAGATAAGGCTGATCATATCAGCCTATCAGTACGTATGGGTAGGTTTTTGATGGCATGATGGACCAGTCAAGACAGTTCTTGGTCCTTCCAGGCAGTACGGATGGCTGATCGTATCAGCCTATCAGTACGTATGGGTCATTTTTCATGTACTGATGGGACTAGTCCGGACAGTCAATGGTCCGTTGAATTAAATCCTTCTAATCAGTACGATTAACTGTGATCATATCAGCCTATCAGTACGTATGGGTCAACTTTTTATGGCATGATGGACAACTCTAGACAGTCGTTGGTTCATCCAGGCAGTACAAATGGCTAATCGTATCAGCCTATCAGTACGTAAGGGTCATTTTCATGTACTGATGGGACCAATCTTGATAGTCCATGGTCTGTTGAGTTAAATCCTTCCATTCAGTACAGATAAGGCTGATCATATCAGCCTATTAGTATATATGGGTCAATTTTTCAGTCCTTGGTCCTACTAGGCAGTACGGATGGGCTGATCGTACCATGAATAATCGACATATACCTGAAAAATGACCCATACGTACTGATGACTGATACGATCAGCCATCTGTCTTGCCTGGATGGACCAAGGACTGTACAGACTGGTCCATCAGACCATGAGCAATCAACCCACACGTTCTGATAGGGTGATATAATCAGCCTTATCCGTACCAAACAGAAAGACTTAACTCAACCGACCATGGACTGTCAAGACTGGTCCAACCTGTACATAAAAAATGACCCATACGCAATGATAGGCTGGTACGATCAGCCATCCATACTGCCTGGATGGACCAAGGACTGTCCAGACTGGTCCATCAGGCCACGAAAAATCAACCCACACGTATATGCTGATATGATAAGCCTTATCCATACTGAGTGGAAGGATTTATCTCAACGGACCATGGACTGTCCAGACTGGTCCCATCAGTACATGAAAAATGAAAGACAAGTATTGATAGGCTTATACGATCAGCAATCCATAGTGCCTGGAAGGACTAAGGACTTTCCAGACTGGTCCATCAGGCCACGAAAAATCGACCCACACGTACTGATATGCTGACATAATCAGCCTTATCTGTACTGAATGGAAGGATTTAACTCAACGGACCATGGACTGTCGAGACTGGTCCCATCAGTACAAGAAAAATGACCCACACATATTGATAGGCTTATACGATCAGCCATCCGTACTGCATGGAAGGACCAGGGACTGTCCAGACTGGTCCATAAGGCCAAATAAAATTGACCCACACGTACTGATATGCTGATATGATCAGCCTTATCCGTACTGAATGGAAGGATTTAACTCAACGGACCATGGACTGTCCAGACTAATCCCATTTGTACATCAAAAATTACCCATACGTACTGATAGGCTGATATGATCAGCCATTGGTATTGCGTGGATGGACCAAGGACTGTCCAGAGTTGTCCATCAGGCCATGAAAAATCGACCCACACGTATTGATAGGCTTATACGATCAGCTATCCGTACTTCCTGGATGGACCAAGGACTGTCCAGATCGGTCCATCAGGCCATGAAAAATCGACCCACACGTACTGATAGGCTGATAATATCAGCGTTATCTGTACTGAATGGAAGGATTTAACTCAACGGACCATGGACTGTCCAGACTAATCCCATTTGTACATCAAAAATTACCCATACGTACTGATAGGCTGATATGATCAGCCATTGGTATTGCGTGGATGGACCAAGGACTGTCCAGAGTTGTCCATCAGGCCATGAAAAATCGACCCATACGTACTGAATGGAAGGATTTAACTCAACAGACCATTGACAGTCCTGACTGGTCCCATCAGTATATGAAAAATGACCCACATGTACTGATAGGCTGATACGACCAGCCATCTGTCCTGCCTGGAAGAACCAAGGACTGTCCAAACTGGTCCATCAGGCCATGAAAAATCAACCCATACATCCTGATAGGCTGATATGATCAGCCTTATCCGTACTGAACGGAAGGACTTAACTCAACGGACCATGGACTGTAAGGACTGGTCCCACCTGTACATGAAAACTGACCCATACATACTGATAGGCTGAGACGATCAGCCATCCGTACTGCCTTGATGGACCAAGGGCTGTTCAGACTTGTCCATCAGGCCATGAAAAATTGACCCACACGTACTGATAGGCTGATATGATCAGCCTTAACCGTACTGAATGAAAGGATTTAACTCAACGGACCATAGATTGTTCGGAGTGGTCCCATTAGTAAATGAAAAATGACCCATACATACTGATAGGCTGATACGATCAGCCATCCATACTGCCTGGAAGGACCAAGGACTATCCAGACTGGTCCATCAGGCCATGAAAAATTGATCCACACATATTGATAGGCTGATATGGTCAGCCTTATCCATACTGAATGGAAGGATTTAACTCAACGGACCATGGACTTTCCAGACTGGTCCCATCAGTACATGAAAAATGACCCACACGTATTGATAGGCTTATACGACCAGCCATCAATACTGCCTGGAAGGACCAAGGACTGTCCAGACTGGTCCATCAGACAATGAAAAATCGACCCATACGTACTAATAGGCTGATATGATCAGCCTTATCCATACTGAATGGAAGGAATTAACTCAACCGACCATGGACTGTCCAGACTGGTCCCATCAGTACATGAAAAATGACCCACACGTATTGATATGCTTATACGATCTGCCATCAATACTGCCTGGAAGGACCAAGGACTGTCCAGACTGGTCCACCAGACCATGAAAAATCGACCCATACGTACTAATAGGCTGATATGATCAGCCTTATCCGTATTGAATGGAAGTATTTAACTCAACGGACCATGGATTGTTCAGACTGGTCCCATCTGTACATGAGAAATGACCCATACGTATTGATAGGCTGATACGATCAGCCATTTGTACTGCCTGGATGGACCAAGGACTGTCCAGACTGGTCCATTAGGCCATTAAAAATCTATCCATACGTACTGATAAGCTGATATGATCAGCCTTAGATGTACTGAATGGAAAGTTTAACTCAACGGACTGTGGACTGTCCAGAACGGTCCCATCAGTACATGAAAAAAGAGCCATACATACTGATACGCTAATATGATAAGCCATCCGTACTGCCTGGAAGGACCAAGGACTGTCCAGACTTGTCCATCAGGCCATGAAAAATTGACCCACACATATTGATAGGCTGATATGATCAGCCTTATCCGTACTGAATGGAAGGATTTAACTCAACGGACCATGGATTGTCTAGACTGGTCCCACCTATACTTGAAAAATGACCCATACGTACTGATGACTGATACGATCAGCCATCCGTCTTGCCTGGATAGACCAAGGACTGTACAGACTGGTCCATCAGACCGTGAATAATCGACCCACACATACTGATAGGGTGATATATTCTGCCTTATCCGTACCGAACGGAAAGACTTAACTCAACAGACAATGGACTGTCAAGACTGGTCCAACCTGTACATAAAAATGACCCATACGCAATGATAGGCTGGTACGATCAAACATCCATACTGCCTGGATGGACCAAGGACTGTCCAGACTGGTCCATCAGGCCACGAAAAATCAACCCACACGTATATGCTGATATGATCAGCCTTATCTGTACTGAGTGGAAGGATTTAACTCAACGGACCATGGACTGTCCAGAATGGTCCCATCAGTACATGAAAAATGACCCACACGTATTGATAGGCTTATACGATCAGCCATCCATACTGCCTGGAAGGACTAAAGACTGTCCAGACTGGTGCATAAGGCCAAATAAAATTGACCCACACGTACTGATATGCTGATATGATCAGCCTTATCCGTACTGAATGGAAGGATTTAACTCAACAGACCATTAACTGTCCTGACTGGTCCCATCAGTACATGAAAAATGACCCACATGTACTGATAGGCTGATACGATCAGCCATCTGTCCTGCCTGGAAGAACCAAGGACTGTCCAAACTGGTCCATCAGGCCATGAAAAATCAACCCATACTTCCTGATAGGCTGAAATGATCTGCCTTATTTGTACTGAACGGAAGGACTTAACTCAACGGACCATGGACTGTAAAGACTGGTCCCACCTGTACATGAGAAATGACCCATACGTACTGATAGGCTGAGACGATCAGCCATCCGTAGTGCCTTGATGGACCAAGGGCTGTTCAGACTTGTCCATCAGGCCATGAAAAATTGACCATACGTACTGATAGGCTGATATGATCAGCCTTAACCGTACTGAATGGAAAGATTTAACTCAACGGACCATAGATTGTCCGGACTGGTCCCATTAGTAAATGAAAAATGACCCATACGTACTGATAGGCTGATACGATCAGCCATCCATACTGCCTGGAAGGACCAAGGACTGTCCAGACTGGTCCATCAGGCCATGAAAAATTGATCCACACGTACTGATAGGCTGATATGATCAGCCTTATCCTTACTGAATGGAAGGATTTAACTCAACGGACCATGGACTGTCCAGACTGGTCCCACCTATATATGAAAAATGAGCCATACGTACGGATGACTGATGCGATCAGCCATCCGTCTTGCATGGATGGACGAAGGACTGTCCAGACTGGTCCATTAGACCATGAAAAATTGACCCACACGGAATGATAGGCTGATATGATAAGCCTTATCTGTACTGAAGAAAGAACTTAACTAGACAGTCCATGGACGGTCAAGACTGGTCCCACCTGTAGATAAAAAATGACCCATACTTACTAATTGGCTGGTACGATCAGCCATCCGTACTGCTTGGATGGACCAAGGACTGTCCAGACTGGTCCATCAGGCCATGAAAAATCAACCCACATGTACTGATATACTGATATGATCAGCCTTAACCGTACTGAATGGAAGGATTTAACTCAACGGACCATGGACTGTCCAGACTAATCCCATTTGTACATCAAAAATGACCCATACGTACTGATAGGCTGATACGATCAGCCATTTGTACTGCATAGATGGACCAAGGACTGTCCAGAGTTGTCCATAGGCCATGAAAAATCGACCTATACATACTGAATGGAAGGATTTAACTCAACAGACCATTGACTGTTATGACTGGTCCCATCAGTACATGAAAAATGACCCACATGTACTGATAGGCTGATATGATCAGCCATCTCTCATGCCTGGAAGAACCAAGGACTGTCCAAACTGGTCCATCAGGCCATGAAAAATCAACCCATACTTCCTGATAGACTGATATGATCAGCCTTATCCGTACTGAACGGAAGGACTTAACTCAACGGACCATGGACTGTAAAGACTGGTCCCACCTGTACATGAAAAATGACCCATACGTACTGATAGGCTGAGACGATCAGCCATCCGTACTGCCTTGATGGACCAAGAACTGTTCAGACTTGTCCATCAGGCCATGAAAAATTGACTGATACGTACTGATAGGCTGATATGATCAGCCTTAACCGTACTGAATGGAAGGATTTAACTCAACGGACCATAGATTGTCCGGACTAGTCCCATTAGTAAATGAAAAATGACCCATACGTACTGATAGGCTGATACGATCAGCCATCCATACTGCCTGGAAGGACCAAGGACTGTCCATACTGGTCCATCAGGCCATGAAAAAATTATCCACACGTACTGATAGGTTGATATGATCAACCTTATCCGTACTGAATGGAAGGATTTAACTCAATGGACCATGGACTGTCCAGACTGGTCCCACCTATACATGAAAAATGAGCCATACGTACTGATGACTGATACGATCAGCCATCCGTCTTGCCTGGATGGACCAAGGACTGTCCAGACTGGTCCATTAGACCATGAAAAATCGACCCACACGAAATGATAGGAATATATGATAAGCCTTATATGTACTGAACGAAAGAACTTAACTCAACGGACCATGGACAGTCAAGACTGGTCCCACCTGTACATAAAAAATGACCCATACATACTGATAGGCTGATATGATCAGCCATCCGTACTGCCTGGATGGACCAAGAACTGTCCAGACTGGTCCATCAGGCCACGAAAAATCAACCCACACGTACTGATATGCTGATATGATCAGCCTTATCCGTACTGAATGGAAGGATTTAACTGAACGGACCATGGACTGTCCAGAACGGTCCCATCAGTACATGAAAAATGATCCACACATATTGATAGGCTTATACGATCAGCCATCCGTACTGCATGAAAGGACCAATGACTGTCCAGAATGGCCAATTGGGCCATGAAAAATTGACCCATACATACTGATAGCTGATATGATCAGCCTTAACTGTACTAAATGGAAGGATTTAACTAAACGGACCATTTACTGTCCATGGCCTGATGGACCAGCCTGGACAGTCCTTAGTCCTTCTAGGCAGAACGGATGGCTGATCGTATCAACATATCAGTACGTATGGGTCATTTTTGGTGTACTGATGGGACCAGTTCGGACGGTCCATGGTATGTTGAATTAAATCCTTCCATTCAGTACAGTTATTATTGCTCATATCAGCATATCATTACGTATGGGTCGATTTTTCATCGCCTGATGGACCAGTCTGGACAGTCCTTCGTCCTTCCAGGAAATACGGATGGCTACTCATATTAGCCTATCAGTACGTATGGGTCATTGTTCATGTACTGATGGGACCAGTATGGACAGTCCATGGTCAGTTGAGTTAAATCTTTCCATTATGTACAGATAAGGCTAATCATATCAGCCTATCAGTACGTATGGGTAGATTTTTCATGGCCTGATGGACCAGTCTGGAAAATCCTTGGTCCTTCCAGGCAGTACGGATGGCTGATCGTATCAGCCTATCAGTACGTATTGGTCATTTTTCATGTACTGATGGGACCGGTCCGGACCGTCCATGGTCCGTTGAATTAAATCCTTCCATTCAGTACGGTTAACAATGATCATATCATCCTATCAGTACGTATGTGTCAACTTTTCATGGGCTGATGGACCACTTTGGACAGTCATTGGTCCATCCAGGCAGTACGGATAGCTGATCATATCAGCGTATCAGTATGTATGGGTCATTTTTCATGTACTGATGGGACCAGTCTAGACAGTCCATGGTCCATTGAGTTAAATCCTTCTATTTAATACGGATAAGGTTGATCATATCAGCCTATTAGTATGTATGGGTCGAGTTTTCATGGCCTGATTAACAAGTCTGGACAGTCCTTGGTCCTTCCAGGAAGTACGGATGGCTAATTGTATTAGCCTATCAGTATGTATGGGTCATTTTTCATGTACTGGTGGGACCAGTCTGGACAGTCCATGGTCCATTGAGTTAACCTTTCCATTATTTACCGATAAGGCTGATCATATCAGCTTATTAGTACGTATGGGTTGATTTTTCATGGCCTGATGGACCACTCTGGACAGTCGTTGGTCATCCAGGCAGTACTGATGAGTAATCGTTTTATCCTATTAGTACATATTGGTCATTTTTCATGTACTGATGGGACCAGTCTGGACATTCCATGGTCCGTTGAATTAAATCCTTCCATTTAGTACGGTTAACAATGATCATATCAGCCTATCAGTACGTATGGGTCAACTTTTCATGGCCTCATGGACCACTCTGGACAGTCGTTGGTCCATCTAGGCAGTACGGATGGCTAATCGTATATGCCTATCAGTACGTAAGGATCATTTTCATGTATTGATGGGACCAATCTGGATAGTACATGGTCCGTTGAGTTAAATCCTTCCATTCAGTACGGATAAGGCTGATCATATCAGCCTATTAGTACATATGTGTCGATTTTTCATGTCCTGATGGACCAGTCTGGACAGTGCTTGGCCCTTCCAGGCACTACGGATGGGCTGATCGTATCAGCCTATCAGTACGTATGGGTTATTTTTGGTGTACTGATGGGATCAGTCCGGACAGTCCATGGTATGTTGAATTAAATCCTTCAATTCAATACGGATAAGGCTGATCATATCAGCCTTTCAGTACGTGTGGGTCGATTTTTCATAGCCTGATGGACCAGTCTGGATATTCCTTGGTCCTTCTAGGCAGTACGGATGGCTGATCGTATCAGCCTATCAGTACGTATGGGTCATTTTGGGTGTACTGATGGGACCAGTCCGGACTGTCCATGGTCCTTTTAGTTAAATCCTTCCATTCAGTACAGATAAGGCTGATCATATCAACTTATCAATATGTATGGGTCGATATTTCATGTCCTGATGGACCAATCTGGACAGTCTCTTTTCCTTCCAGGCAGTACGGATGGGTGATCGTATCATCCTATCAGTACGTATGGGTTGATTTTTCATGGCTTGATGGACAACTCTGGACAGTCCTTGGTTCATCCAGGCAGTACAGATGGATGATCGTATCAGCCTATCAATATGTATGGGTCATTTTTCATGTACTGATGAGACTAGTCTAGACAGTCCATGGTCCGTTGAGTTAAATCCTTCTATTCAGTACAGATAAGGCTGATCATATCAGCCTATCAGTACATATGGGTCGATTTTTCATTACCTGATGGACCAGTCTGGACAGTCCTGGGTCCTTCCAGGCGGTACAGATGGCTAATCGTATTAGCCTATCAATACGTATGTGTCATTTTTCAGGTACTGATGGGTCCAGTCTGGACAGTCCATGGTCAGTTGAGTGAAATCTTTCCATTTTGTACAGATAAGGCTAATCATATCAGCCTATCAGTACGTACGGGTAGACTTTTTCAAGGCCTAATGGACCAGTCTGGAAAATCCTTGGTCCTTCCAGGCAGTACGGATGGCTGATCGTATCAGCCTATCAGTACGTATGGGTCATTTTTCATGTACTAATGGGACCGGTCCAGACAGTCCATGGTCCGTTGAATTAAATCCTTCCATTCAGTACGGTTAACAATGATCATATCAGCCTATCAGTACGTATGGGTCAACTTTTCATCGCCTGATGGACCACTTTGGACAGTCGTTAGTCCATCCAGGCAGTACGGATGGCTAATCGTATCAGCCTAAAAGTACGTAAGGCTCATTTTTTGTGTACTGATGGGAACAATCTGGATAGTCCATGGTCCGTTGAGTTAAATCCTTCCATGGTCCGTTGAGTTAAATCCTTCCATTTTCGTGCGGATGGACCAGTCTGGAAAGTCCATGGTCCTTCTAGGCAGTACAGATGGCTGATTGTATCAGCCTATCAGTACGTATGGGTCATTTTTGGTGTACTTATGGGACCAGTCCGGACAGTCCATGGTATGTTGAATTAAATCCTTCCATTCAGTACGGTTAACACTGATCATATCAGCTTATCAGTATGTATGGGTTGATTTCTCATGGCCTGACGGACCACTCTGGACAGTCCTTGGTCCATCCAGGCAGTGCGGAGGGCTGATCGTATCAGCCTATTTGTACGTATTCGTCATTTTTCATTTACTGATGGGACCAGTCTGGATAGTCCATGGTCTGTGAGTTAAATCCTTCAATTCAGTGCGGATAAGGGTGATCATATCAGCCTTTCAGTACGTGTAGGTCGATTTTTCATGGCCTGTCGGACCAGTCTGGACAGTCCTTGGTCCTTCCAGGCAGTACGGATGGCTGATCGTATCAGCCTATCCGTACGTATGGGTCGATTATTCATGGCCTGATGGACCAGTCTGGACAGTCCTTGGTCCTTCTAGGCAGTACGAATGGTAATCGTATCAGCCTATCATTACGTAAGGATCATTTTTCATGTACTGATGGAACAAATCTGGATAGTCCATGGTCCGTTCAGTTAAATCCTTCCATTCAGTACGGATAAGGCTGATCATATCAGCCTATCAGTACGTATAAGTCTTTTTTTTTGGCCTGATGGACTAGTCTGGACAGTCCTTGTTCCTTCTAGGCAGTACGGATGGCTGATCGTATCAGCCTATCAGTACGTATGGCTGATCATATCAGATTATCAGTACGTATGGGTCAATTTTTCATGGCCTGACGGACCACTCTTGACAGTCCTTGGTCCATCCAGGCAGTGCGGATGGCTGATCGTATCAGCCTATTTGTACGTATTGGTCATTTTTCATTTACTGATGGGACCAGTCTAGATAGTCCATGGTTTGTTGAGTTAAATCCTTCAATTCAGTACGGATAAGGCTGATCATATCAGCCTTTCAGTACGTGTAGGTCGATTTTTCATGGCCTGATGGACCAGTCTGGACAGTCCTTGGTCCTTC
This sequence comes from Sinapis alba, assembly GCA_012274485.2. Lineage (NCBI taxonomy): Eukaryota > Viridiplantae > Streptophyta > Magnoliopsida > Brassicales > Brassicaceae > Sinapis > Sinapis alba. The sequence goes on from MU106236.1 coordinate 177,175, forward strand.
CAGGCAGTACGGATGGCTGATCGTATCAGCCTATCAGTACGTATGGGTCATTTTTGGTGTACTTATGAGACCAGTCCGGACAGTCCATGGTATGTTGAATTAAATACTTCCATTCAGTACGGTTAACACTGATCATATCGGCCTATCAGTACGTATGGATCAATATTTCATGGCCTGACGGACCACTCTGGACAGTCCATGGTCCATCCAGGCCGTGCGGATGGCTGATCGTATCAGCCTATCAATACGTATGGGTAATTTTTCATGTTCTGATGGGACCGGTGCGGACAGTCCATGGTCTGTTGAATTAAATCCTTCCTTTCAGTCTATCGGTACGTATGGGTCAACTTTTCATGGCCTGATGGACCACTCTGGACAGTCGTTGGTCCATCCAGGCAGTACGGATGGCTAATCGTATCAGCCTATCAGTATGTAAGGATCATTTTTCATGTACTGATGGGACCAATCTGGATAGTCCATGGTCCGTTCAGTTAAATCCTTCCATTCAGTACGGATAAGGCTGATCATATCAGCCTATCAGTACGTATTAGTCTATTTTTCACGGTCTGGTGGACCAGTCTGGACAGTCCTTGGTCCTTCTAGGCAATACGGATGGCTGATCGTATCAACCTATCAGTACGTATGGGTAATTTTTGGTGTACTTATGGGACCAGTCCGGACAGTCCATGGTATGTTGAGTTAAATCCTTCCATTCAGTACGGATAAGGCTGATCATATCAGCCTATTAGTACATATGTGTCGATTTTTCATGGCCTGATGGACCAGTCTGGACAGTGCTTGGTCCTTCCAGGCAGTACGGATGGGCTGATCGTATCAGCCTATCAGTACGTATGGGTCATTTTTGGTGTACTGATGGGATCAGTCCGGACAATCCATGGTATGTTGAATTAAATCCTTTCATTCAGTACGGTTAACACTGATCATATCGGCCTATCAGTACGTATGGATCAATATTTCATGGCCTGACAGACCACTCTGGACAGTCCATGGTCCATCCAGGCCGTGCGGATGGCTGATCGTATCAGCCTATGAATACGTATGGGTAATTTTTCATGTTCTGATGGGACCAGTCTGGACAGTCCTTGGTCCTTCTAGGCAGTACGAATGGTAATTGTATCAGCCTATCATTATGTAAGGATCATTTTTCATGTACTGATGGGACAAATCTGGATAGTCCATGGTCCGTTCAGTTAAATCCTTCCATTCAGTACGGATAAGGCTGATCATATCAGCCTATCAGTATGTATAAGTCTTTTTTTTTTTGGCCTGATGGACTAGTCTGGACAGTCCTCGTTCCTTCTAGGCAGTACGGATGGCTGATCATATCAGCCTATCAGTACGTATGGCTGATCATATCAGCCTATCAGTACGTATAGCTGATCATATCAGCCTATCAGTACGTATGGGTCATTTTTGGTGTACTTATGGGACCAGTCCAGACAGTTCATGGTATGTTGAATTAAATCCTTCCATTCAGTATGGTTAACACTGATCATATCAGCCTATCAGTACGTATGGGTCGATATTTCATGGCCTGACGGACCACTTTGGACAGTCCTTAGTCCATCCAGGCCGTGCGGATGGCTGATCGTATCAGCCTATCAGTACGTATGGGTAATTTTTCATGTTCTGATGGGACCGGTCCGGACAGTCCATGGTCAGTTGAATTAAATCCTTCCATTCAGTACGGTTAACAATAATCATATCAGCCTATCAGTACGTATGGGTCAACTTTTCATGGCCTGATGGACCACTCTGGACAGTCGTTGGTCCATCCAGGCAGTACGGATGGCTAATCGTATCAGCCTATCAGTATGTAAGGATCATTTTTCATGTACTGATGGGACCAATCTGGATAGTCCATAGTCCGTTCAGTTAAATCCTTCCATTCAGTACGGATAAGGCTGATCATGTCATGTCCCCGATCCTCGATAGGACCGTGGGACGGACCATGGTACATAGGAATGCACCAAGTCAGGTCGTTAAACCTGAAATCAGGTGTATCATGGTCCAAAGGGATGGTTAAGTAAGTCGTGGTACGAGTACTTGATCATCGGCAGAAGGAAAACGGTAAAGGAAAGCTGGACGAGTGAACCGGA